>SRQH01000199.1:0-41949 GCA_018360345.1 Claviceps sp. LM84 group G4 | reverse complement strand
AACACCGGCCCCCCCCCCCCCCGCGGCACTGAACTTTGACGTAAATGTAAAGCTTCGCTTTACTTCCTCATCTTACAGTAATCGTCGCAAATTAGTTCAGCTTTACTCCGTACTAATCAAGTTTATGTACAGAACGCCCCATTATTCTCATTCCTCAGAAACATCACTTTCATAGCCACCATACCCTACACGTTTTTCACAACTTCCCTGCGTCCAGTCTGCCTCGGCCTCCAAAAATGGACACCCGTGATACAGACCCTTCGAACAAACCAAGTGTGCGTTATCCCGTCATGCTGTCGTCAACTTGAAGCAGCTGCTTTGCTCTCCCACAACTCACCAGAGGAACGGAGCCTTGACAAGACTTGCACTGCACTGGATCCGCTCACGGATATCTCACATGCAGCTTTTCATGTCTATCTATCTTGTAACACATAAGAATTGAAAGTCTAAGTCTAATCCTGTCCAAATGTTGTCATAGGTCCCCGAAAGTTCTAGTCCGGATGTTTCTGCCGCGGTGGAGGATCTTTTGAACACCATGTCCAACAAGTTCGCGAGCGTGTCGTCAGAGATATTCGCCAAGAGTGAGTTTAATTGACGATTTCTTTGCTGTACTTCTCTTATTTCGTTTGTCTTTCTTTCTTACTCTTTAGGCCGCTGAGCTCTGTGATCAGAACGGAGGACGGATACCTATTGCAGTGGTGTGCTGATTATTCGCGTAGTGGATGACATGTCTCGCAGGCTGGAGAATCTGGAGGCTGCTCTACAGGCAGGGAAGGAGAAGGAAGCATCAAAGTCATAGAAAGCTCGGAGGCTTACTAGGAATCGGGCTATAAGTCATTGGACGTGGTGGAATGGAGACGGACATGTTCGTACAGTATATATGCTGCGTTTCGCTTCATTCCCCGTTCTTGCAAAGAACAGACTTCGCAATCGATACATATGTACCCATTATTTCAGCTCAGTCGTGTCACATCAATCATGTCAGCTCAATCTGTTCAGCTACATAAGCAGAAAGTTTTTGCTACCGAATACTCGCATGCTTCTCAAACATCACACATTGGTCCATGTACAGTTTTTGGGCGCTCATGTTCCACGCCAAAGTGGCACTAGCTCATAAACATCTAGGAATCGACCTGTTGGTGATTCTATAACTCATCCTTCAGCTCCTCGGCCTTCTCTGCGGCCTTCTGGGCGAAACGACGGAGGATGTTGGTCTTGCTGTGAATTTCGTCCCGCTTAGAAGGGGCAAGGCCGCCCTCCGTTAATATACCCTCCAGTCGAGCAAGCTCCTTGGCGGCGTAGTTGTCGCTGGCGCTGAGCTTATCAAAAACGCGGACGTAGTATTTGGCGTACTGGTACTTGGCTTCCTCGCTATATTCGCCGGCGGCCTTCTTGACCTCGGCGGCAATGTCCTCCATTTTGGCACCGCCCGTGAACCTGGTCACCAACGAATCCAGTGCGTCAATGGTGCCGGCAATGGCGTCCAGTCCACCCCCGACAACGCGGTGCGTGCCCGCCTTTTTATTGACGAACTCGAGGAAAGATTCCTCTGTGCGTTCACCGGAGTAGGCTTCACCTTCCTTGCTGCCTGCAGGGAACCACTTGATGGTAGGATACGAGGAAACCCCATTCTCCTTGGCGACAGCTTTGCTATTGGCAGCTTCGGCGTCAACCTTGGCAATGACCACGTTCTTGTCACCGGAAAAGTCCAGCGCAACACTCTCGAAAACAGGGGCCAAAGTCTTGCAGTCTTTGGTGCGAATGATTTAGTAAGCCTTTAATCAAATGGTAATACCCGTATGAGAGAGACACTTACGTCCGCACCAAGGAGCAGTAAATGCAACCAACACGTTCTTGTCGCTTCCGATCGTCTCCGCAAAGGTTTCGTCTGTTAGCATGACAATCTCACTGGGCATTTCCAGCTTCTTCTTGGGCTTGACGCCCGTCTTTTGAGCAATAAAAGCCGACAGGCTCTCCAGGTCACGGCCAGATTTGTAATCCTCGGGCTTGTCGGATTTTCCATCAAAGTATTTTAGCGTAGGGAAGCCCTGGACGCCGAAGCGCTTACCAAGAGCTCGCTCGGCATCGGCATCGACTTTGGCAATCTGAACCTTGCTTTTGGCATACTCGAAGGCGCTCGCAAGTTCCTCGTAGACTGGAGCAAGAGTCTTGCAGTGGCCGCACCAGGGAGCGAAGAATTCAACAAGTGTGGGCTTTCCAGACTTAAGCACCACTTGATCGAAGTTGGCGGGGGTGAGATCTATGACAGCCGATCCGGCAGCCGCAACGGCGGTCAAAGTGGCGAGCACCAAGCTCTTGAGCATTACCATTATGGGCGGATCAGTCCTGTTCGCGAAACGAAGTCAGTTACAAATTACAATGCATCGAATCGAACATGAGTATATTTCTCGGTATCACATCATGGAGTGTAAAGATACTAACAGGCGCGTTAACAATGATGAATGACAATAGCGGGAAAATGATCTGTCAATTGATGATGCTAGAGACGCAGATGACGGAGCTCCCATCCGAACGAGACAATGTGCATTGAGACTCGAGACTCGAGAGTCGGACGCAGCTTCGCCCCACGTTAGCTTCCGCCTTGCCAGGCGCAGTGCCAACGAGACAGGTATGTATGTACCTACTAGGTAGGTACCTAGGTACCTAACGAGTCTTTGCTCCTTCTATCAGCCCCACTCTCTCGATCTCCATGATTCCATTTCAACTCACGTGAGGATAAGATAACCCTGACACATGTTTCCAGGCCCCTCTTGCACGTGACTGCTCCAACCAGTAGTACCGGGGCTGGCAACCCTCCAATCGCCAGCGAGCACGGAATCCCACCGGTGCGAGTATTGTGCGAAATCGTGATAATATCCTTCCAACCCTTCCTCGGCGGCGCCCTCCTACCACGACAGAGCCTATTCCAGTCATCACAAACCACCGCCATCATGTCTCACGAAAGCGTCTGGAACTCGCGCCCCCGTACCTACGGCAAGGGCTCTCGCAGCTGGTACGAATGAAATCCATTTTTTAGTCGCGCGAAAACTAGACCTTCTCTCGCGCCTGAAGACATATTTGTGCACTCCATTCGGTCGTGAGGATTGTCGACACACGAAGCGAAGAAAACAGAGCGATGATTTGATATCCTGGGCGAGTGCCCTCAAAAGATGTCGAACCTCCTCCGGTCTCGTGAATTGCTCGAAAATATGTCACAGGCCAGTAGACAAGCAAGAAACGAGACGTTTGCTAACATCTACGTCTTGGAACAGCCGCGTCTGCAAGCACACCGCCGGTCTTATCCGCAAGTATGACCTCAACCTGTGCCGTCAGTGCTTCCGTGAGAAGTCCAAGGACATCGGCTTCGTCAAGGTAAGCGCTATCCTGGTCCACACCAACCCTGTACAAAAAGCATTGTCATTTCTTCGCAATCGCTTGCGACGTGCCCTCTCACGACCCGCCCATCCATCTTGATCCCCTCTTCTCCTTACACATTCGCTGACTCTTGGCAGCACCGATAAATTATGTCCATCCTCATGAGAACGAAAAAAAACGCCTCAACCTTCCAAGCTCTTTCTCCCGAGCTGCGGAATCTTCTCGTGGTCAAGACAACAGTAGGAACGACAACGCAACAACGACAAGTCTTGGGAGGTGAGGGGAAAATGGATATGCTGGGATTCTGAGATTTGGGCATTTGGGTCGGGCTTATGCGCCCTCAGGCCGAAAGGAAGATATTTCAGGGGGGACAACAATGGCCGCTTGGAACCGGCGTTTATTTTTTACGGCTTGCTTGGTTTTCAGAAAGATGGTGCGTCTTGACGAAACATCTGAGGATAGACGAATGAGAAACTTGTTTGGACCCTGATGTGCGTTTGATGTGTGAAGACTCGAAGACGTGAAGACATGAATTTGCGACGGCGAGGAAGGTACCCCTTTTTTGCGTGTGAACAGATAAGCGTACCTCTTTGCATCGTCTAGCAATCTGGACGAAATGGACCTTTTTTCGTGCTTCCACCGGCCGTTTCTGTAGCGTGGTCAGCAGACAGAATTACGGGACCATCGCAATTGCAGAATGGTTGCTGACCCAGGGCACGCCATTATGAGCCAGGTTCTCATGCCACAAATCACGAATATTGAAAACGTGATTAAGTGTCAGTGACGGCGTACACAGTACCACGTCTGAGTGTGATCTATATGGAGGCCATAGTTGTGTGTATTCCTACTCCTTTCTAAAAAAAAAATTGTAAAAAAAGGTGCGACTAAAGTACATGATTCAGGACATTGGGGAGAACAGAAGTGGGGAGGTTGCCAGGTTCCCATCATGGAAATATACAAAAGGAGCTATAGAAAGCTCATTACAACATTACTCCATTACATCTAACACTCGGGATGCTTTGAAAAAAAAAGACTCCTCTTTTGATGGTCCTTGATTCGAGTTTCTTCTTTTATCCATTCATCACGCCTATCCATCCCGCGGATTCATTTATCGTTTCGTGTAAAACCCTGGTCCAACTCTACTTCATGATACGAGTGATGAGACCAGTGGCCACAGTCCTGCCACCCTCACGAATGTTGAAACGCTGACCAGTCTCGACGGCGTTAGGGTAAGTCAAGGTGACAACCATCTCGACATTGTCGCCAGGCATGACCATCTTGCTGGAGGCATCTTCTGTGCCTTCGGGGAAGGTCAGGTCAACGGACTCGTCAGAGGTACGGAGGTAAAGCTGAGGGCGGTAGTGCTCCTGGAAGCCAGTGTGGCGACCGCCTTCTTCCTTGGTGAGAACGTAAAGAGAGGCAAGGAACTGGGTGTGCGCCTTGACGGTACCGGGCTTGCAGACAACCATGCCACGACGGAGATCCTCACGACGAATACCACGGACGAGGAGGCCAGAGTTATCACCGGCCTGGGATTGATCGCAAGACTTCTTGAATGTCTCAATGTCAGTGACCTTGGACTTGATGACCTCGGTGCCCTTGCCGATGATTTCGATTTCCTCCTCACGCTTCAAGATACCACGCTCAACACGGCCGGAAACGACGGTACCACGGCCAGAGATGGAGAAGACATCCTCGACGGACATGAGGAAAGGCTTGTCCAGGCTACGCTCGGGAGTGGGGATCCATTCGTCCACGGCCTTCATGAGCTCATCGATCTTGTTGTTGCCAATCTCGGGCTTCTGGTTGTTCAGGGCGCACAAAGCAGAGCCCATGATGACGGGTGTGTCATCGCCCTCGAAGCCGTAGGTGCTGAGGAGTTCACGCATCTCCATCTCGACGAGCTCCAACATTTCAGGGTCATCAATGGTGTCGACCTTGTTGACGAAGACAACAATCCTCTGCACACCGACCTGACGCGCAAGCAACAAGTGCTCTCGGGTCTGGGGCATCTGACCATCAGAAGCTGCCACGACGATAATGGCACCATCCATGTTGGCAGCACCAGTAATCATGTTCTTGATGTAATCGGCGTGACCAGGGCAGTCAACGTGGGAGTAGTGGCGATTGTCGGTTGAGTACTCGATGTGAGCAGTGGCGATGGTGATACCTCGCTTTCGCTCTTCGGGGGCCTTGTCGATGGAACCGTAGTCGAGAAAGTTGGCAAGGCCCTTCTCGGACTGTCGCTTGGTAATGGCGGCCGAAAGAGTGGTCTACCGACACAATATGTTAGCCATCTTACAACCCGCTGACTGTGGACGATGCCCTGCGAACCTTTCCATGATCGACGTGTCCAATTGTTCCAATGTTCACGTGGGGCTTTGTACGCTCAAAGACGGCATATGATCTGTAGAGGTTAAGCATGCCAGCAGCGGCCTGAGGCTTGAGGGCCGACTGGAGGGGATTCACGCGGCCGCCGCGCAGGCCCTGCCGCGCAGTCCGCAAAAGCGGCGCAACGGATCTGAAAGCTGACGACATTTTGTGTAGACGCTCTGGTAATCAAATGAAACAAAACAAGACACAAATCGATGGACAGAGGGAAACGAGGGCGCCGTTGGGAGATGGTGATTGCAGAGATGTGCTGCTGGGTCACTTCAAGACTCAAGACTCAAGAGACGTCCTTCGAAATTTTTATGAGCCGCCAGCGAAACAGTTGTCAGCGACCCACGGACGACTGACAGGGGTACCTAACTCTACGTACCTAAGTTGTGTACAGGTAGTGATGGTGGGTCACGTGATCGCGTGGCATTGCGTCGATTGAAAGCAACGTCGACACTCGGAACAGTTTACTTCATCTCCACGATAGCAATTCTAGATTGTCCGTCTTTCCATATGCGCACAAGAAGTGAAAGAAACGCCCAAAACGCCTTATCTATCGTCTACTTATGCGGAAATCCCACAAAATGCCCTATCCCAGATAGATGCAATGGGTTTCGTTCCGTTCAAAATGCCTTCACATCCGTCCGCGCATTGAGAGTCGTCATTTGGACCGGTTTACGCACATCTGCGCTTGTGAATAATAAATTCGCTGAAATCAGCTTCATACAAAATTGCTAGAAGACAACGCCAAGCTTGAATCCAGTCCATGAAATCCGTGCCGCCACAATGCCCGTGGTGCCGACGAGCATGAAGGTTCCGGCAAAAGCCTTCAAGCCATTTGCACCGCCCGATCCCTGCAGGATGGCTCCAGCAATAGGAGATGTGATCAGGCCGCCCACGGAGCCGAATAATTGACTGATGCCGTTCCTGTAGCCAACTTCCTCGAGAGGCGATATCCTGGCCACGAGTGCGGCCATAAGAGCAACATAGGCACCAGAAAAGAGACCGAACAAAACACAGAAAGCAACAGTGGCGGCGTCGTTGCCTCCACCAGGAATCCATACCGCCATGATGCAGATGCCCGCACCGTAACAGGCGAGTGAGAAGATATTGAAGAGGCCGAACCTGTCAGCAAGAAAACCAGATGTTGCACGGCCAACCAGACTACGAGAGAGACGCGTTAGAGACAATGACAGAATCCACAGCGCCAGCGAGTCAAGATTTTGTAGGCCTTACCTTGCACCATTGTAGATGGAAATTAGATTCTGCGCCAAAGATTCCCTCATCCCCTCTGCCTTGGCCACTGTAGGGATGAAATCAATGGGAGTATAGAGGCCGAGCGGTATCAAGGCTAGACCAACGAGCAAGAAAAGAAAAGTGCTCTCATGAAACGGGCGAGCCAACAGCCCTCTCGAGAGTGGCTGCCGCCCATATACATGTCGAGACCGAATCGCAAAGTTGGCCACGACAAGCAGTGCAAGCATAATGAAGGCAGCAGTCCTCATAGCCCAACCATAGCCCACGCTCCGGATGAGATGGCTCAGCATGATAGGAAATACAACACCGCCCAGACTAGACCCTGTCGCAAAGATGCCGAACGCCGTTCCGCGCCGCTTCTTGAACCAGCCACTGACCGTTCCAATGGCGGCCAGAAAAATGGCCGACACACCGAGCGCGCTGCACAGGCCCTGTGAGAGCATGAATTGGTAATACTTGGACGAGAGAGAGGCCATGAAAAGACCAAAGACGTGTAGAAATGAGCCTCCTAGCATGAGGGGCCGTGGTCCATAGTTGTCAAAGATCTGCCCGGTGAATGGCGATAAAAAGGACATGAGAAAAATTTGCATGGAAGGAATCCACGCAATCTGGCTCGCTGTGTACTCCTTCAACGGTCCATTTTGATAATATTCTTGGAAAGTTCCCACGCCTGACCAAAGTCTGTCAGAAGCCGCCTGGAATATGATTATGACACTGAACTCGCCGCATAGTATCACGGGTATGAAAAAGGAAAGCTCAAGACGTGAAAAAGGCAGTGACTTTGTATGACTAAGAGACGAGACGTACTATTGATCCAGCCGTAGCTAGAAAATGAGACGCACCAAGCCCCGAGAACAACGAGCCAGGCATCAAATCCGCCGTCGGGGAAGTCGTCGTCGTCGTCGTCGTCGTCGTTATTGTCGTCGCGGCCGGCGGCTGCAGCTGAGTCTGCGCCAGACGCCTCGGCATCCCGATGGGAGGTCTGACGAGAATGCTGGCGAGAGACCAGCACACCCGCTTCAGGAATCCATTCCCCTTGTGCCAGGGCAGCATCCAACTCGGCGATTTTCTGCGTACGACGACTAGCCGTGGGCGCGAGGGCCTCTAGGCCCGAATCCGAACCCTGTGAGTCGGTAGCCGCTCCGGCCTTTTCGTGATGTTTTTCCGACATGATGAAGCTCGGAAGAGAGCGCTTCTCATCCCCCCTCTTACTATTTTGAGGATGAAACAGGAGTCACTTTTCTCTTCTCGTCTTTTTCCCACTGCTCACATTGGCCGAATAGGTAGGTTACAGGTAAACATGGAATTGGGCAGAAGGGCAGAATGGAAGGGAAAGGAGCCGTCCTGACGCCGAGAAAAGCGGAATAGGATCCGTCCGGGGGAGTGGCAGGGCACTAGGCAACTGATTATACTACCTCCTACCTAGGTACCTGTTATGTATGGCGGAACGGGTCTTGGCAAATCGTGTGCATACATAATATGTAAGCTCGTCAGAAGTCCGGAAGAATACGTAGCGTTTGCTCTTCGAAATCCAGGCTCGCGAAGCCAGACACGGGCGATTTCAATTGTCTCAATGTCTGTACCGCCGGACACCCCTCGCTCTGCCATCTCGAGATTATGCATGTCCCGCCTTATTTTAGGCCCCTTTTTTACACGTGTATAGGTATGTACGTATCTGGTCACCCGGGAATAGCCGGACATAAAGCGCATATTCGTTGCCGTCGTCGCGGGAGTTGACGAACTACCTAATGACTCAACTCGTACATGTACCATACTTACATGTTTCTTGCCAAAGCAAGAGGGCGCGACTCTAGACGTGATATAAAGGGGATTGCAATGGCTCGGCGCATACGCTGGTTCGTAGCCACGTTCTCACCATTGAGTCATCATCGATCGACAATGATGAAGAAGACGGGATGAGACCCGGTCCGTCCGTCGCACATGTACGGACTACGGAGTAAAGCCGCCACCCGGCACGGGGCGGTGGCTGGTGCCGGATCGATGCTGTGGCTGAAATACACGATGCACCATTGACCAAACAACGTTTTTATCTCCTTTCTCTTGCAAGTTGTTCACGGTCTTCCTTCTCACGCGACACACTCGCACGGATATTAAAATTTGGGTGGGTTTTTTTTTTTGCGCCTTGTGTCGCATCTGCCGATCCACTTACCGCGGCTTAATTTCTTGTCAAACTTCACCTCGCCGACTTTCACAATCACTACGCATCCATTGAATACGCATCACGTAACGACCCGAACCAGAGGGAACTACTCTGCCCGCAAACTCGGCTCGCCCATCTTCGCACACACATACACATACACACACATACACACACACACACACAATGGACCAACAAGCCCAACAACCCCTCGGCGCCGACCAGCCCTCTCAACTCAGCACCTTCGCACAGCTCACCTCCCGTCTGGCAGAATACGGCTCCAATGCCACGCACAACATCTCGGAAGGCTTCAGCAGCATGACGATGCAGGGATGGATCCGCGTCATCGTCATTGCGGGGGGGTACATGCTCCTGCGGCCCTACCTCCAACAGCTCGTCACCAAGGGCGCGCTGCGGAAGATGGAGGCCGACGACAAGAAAGCCCGTGAGGCGGAGGGCAGCGACGAGTTACCCCATCCGGAACTCACGCCCAACGAGTACCGCGGCATCAAGGAGAAGTTGTATGCGGATGAGCATGATAATGAGGGTGCAGATGGGACGGGGTCGGATTGGGGGCAGAAGGCGCGGGTGCGCCAGAGGCAGATGCTGAGGGAGCTGTTGGAGGAGGATGAGAGGCGGAGAGCAGCGCAGGATGAGGATGCTGATATTCAGGAGTTTTTGGAGGACTGAGTTGCCAGAGCAGGATGAGGGATTGCTTGCTATGGCTTGTTACGGCAGAACTTACGAATATGGCTGACGTTTACCATGGAAGAGGAGGGATAATATGTAGAGGGATAGGATAATAGGGGGCCATTGATACTTGGTGCATTGGGCGGCTATTCGGTGGGCTGGTCTCACCTCTCGTGTTGTACAGAGTAAGCATATTTGATTATCTGGAGAGTGTGTTGGAGCGTGTAAAATCTAAAATTAATGTGGCTACCGTTGTATGAGGTACTACGGAGTACATCTTGTGGTTTTGCATTCTCAGTTCCGTGAGCTTCTGTGAGAGAACTTTCCCGTGACATTCAGATCTGCGCCCCACCAACCGGCGTCACTACCCAATCATAAGGCTTACTTTCTTTTCCCTTCCCGACGACTTCTTCGAGATCCGGAATCTCGCAATCAAACTTCGTCGCCACCAAATCTGTCACCATCGCAACCCCCACGAAACCACAATGCAGTCTCTCACGCGCTTGGCGCGCCCGCTCTTGGCCAGCTCACTCAAGAGCACGCCTCGGTACATCAACCTTCCTCCCTCTCCCTCCGTCAAAGCCTCCCGACAGAAGACCGCTAACAACGTCCTAGTACTTTCACCACCCTCACCCCCCTCCGGCCATCTCTCACACCGCTCCGCCGTCCCAGCAATATCCTCTCAAGTTTCACTCCTGTACCGTCTTCGACCGCCACCGAAACAGCAGACCTCGTCCCCCGCAGCGCCGTTTCGTCTCATCCCGCGCTGTGCGGCCAACAACTGTGCTTTGGCCCGCGAAACACCATGCAAGCGGCTTCACGCTTAGTGCAG
Source organism: Claviceps sp. LM84 group G4 (assembly GCA_018360345.1). Lineage (NCBI taxonomy): Eukaryota > Fungi > Ascomycota > Sordariomycetes > Hypocreales > Clavicipitaceae > Claviceps > Claviceps sp. LM84 group G4. The sequence goes on along the minus strand of SRQH01000199.1, from coordinate 31,258 downwards.
AAGCGAAGATTGGGGTTCCTCGTGAGGATGCGCAGTCGGACGGGGAGGCGCATTATTCTGAGGAGGAGACTTAAGAAGCGGACGGAATTGGGAATGTGAGAGGCAGGAGACTCTGGATCTATCTTCTTCTCGTGTTGGTAATTGGGAATAGGGACGGCGCTTATCTTTTGTGCATTGTACAGGGCAGGGGGCCAGATGTAGAGATGTGACGTCGAGGACCATCATTTGTATGATACTTGGGAAAGGGGCGAGAATACGATGAGTGATGTACCACGACTTTGGTACCTCGGCAGGCAGGAAAATCATGAAGAATTCTGTGTTATTTCTTGAAGAGGTATCTTGTTGGATTAACACCACGAGAGAAGAAAAGAAGCAGGTTCCCAGACAAGGGCGGAAGGACCTGGAGACGGTGGTGGCTGATGCAATGAGCAAAGCATCGCAAATAGGGCTCGGTCCGAGCGATTTGGAATTTTGCGACGCCTATTCTCATTGAATTCTACTTTGTCTGTTTTCCATCCTCTCCTGTGCTCTATTTTCTCTATTCGCCTCAATGAAGAGAGAAAAGACGAGAGAGAAGAGAGGACGAGAGACGTTTTTTTTTCAGCACACGATGGCCTTACTATGCGAAACATGAATCTAGTTGAATGACGCAATGTAATGCGCTGTCAAGGTATCCCCTCAACTGCGCTGCAGGTCATGAAATCTGGTGCTTGAAGTGTTTACATGACTCTGCCACGGCGAGCAAGTAATACATACTTGGGTACTCGGACTGCCTCCCGAGTCGCAGTGAGAAAGACGCGCTGTACGTGTGCTTTTCGATTGTATATAACTTGACTTCCATTTCCAATGTGAAATATTTTCAGTTGTTTCAAATTTGAGCCTTACAGAAGAAGAAGAAGAAGAAGCCCCCATAGTTAGCCCAGAAACGACAACCACTTGCACCTGTGTCTACCTATGTATTCTACATGCCCAATAAGGCCAACACAAAAAACAAGGAACAACACGTCTTTCATTTATTCTACATAGCCTCCCTATCGCGAAGACACCCGTCATAGCAGAAAGTACACTCACGTAATGTAAGACTACTCATTGAAAGTACTCTACGAATCTAATATAGGCTACATATGTACTTGAAGAAGCCATTGAAAAGCGACACGCCCAAGCCGCAACACAAATTCCCATCCTTCAAACTTCAAAACCCCTTCATCACATTCTCGCACTCCATGCTCAAAGCATAACAACTAACCACCAAATCATCCAGCGCATTCCCAATCCACACATTATACGCCCCATCCACCGCCGGAATGACCCAGTCCTGAAGTTCAACATCCCATACACTAAGGTCCTTTCTCGTCAAGTACAGCTCCACGATGGTGCTCTCCCCCGGAGCAAGCACCTTTGTCTTTTCAAAATCGCGAAGTTGCAAAATGGGCGTTTCGTAGCCCGCGTCCAGGGGGAATTGGACATAGGCCTGTACGGATGCTTTTCCGGAGTACTGTTTGCCGCTGTTGGTGACTGTGACGGAGAGCTTGTACGCGATATCCCAGAGGGCAGGGTTGCCGCCCTCGCCGCCTCCAGCACGGGGACCGGGCTTCTGGGTGGTGGAGTAGCCGTCCGGGTAGGGGTATTTGTCGGGGCCGGCGGCGATCTTGGCAGCGGCGTCGGCATCTCGGGCCGAGAGCCACGAGTAAATGTAACGCCAGCGTTTGCGGAACCCTGCGGAGGCGACTGCTTCGCTTGCTGGAGGGATGGCTTGGGTGTAGGACAAGAGGCCGGCCTTGGGAGGTCGTGGGGGCGGTGTCCTGGTCATTTGGGTCACTTTGGTGATGGAGCTGTTGGAGTAGGCAAACGTGGTGTAGCTGAGGCCGTGGCCGAAGGCGAAGCGAGGCTCGATTCCATTTTTTTGCAGCCATCGGTAGTCAATGTAGAGACCCTCCGTGTAGGTATCCTGAGCCTGGGTCAAGTAGGCCTTGTCGATCAGCTCCGTGACGCTCTTGGGCATGTCGTCTTCTTTCTTTGTGATGGAGTAGGGCAAGTGGCCGCTTGGTGATACGTCGCCAAAGATGACCTCGGCGAGGGATCTTCCTGCCTCCTGGCCCGGCAAGTGCGCAATGAGGACTGATTTGACAGAGGGAAGGGTAATCCACTGTTCGAGAATCATGGGTCCGACGGTATGGGCCACGACGACGACATTTTTGTACTTGGCGGCGGCGTCTTGGACCAGCTTATCACCGTTGTGCCAAGCAAAAAGGCCCGATGCATCTCTGTCGCCGTGGTTGCCCTCAACGGTGTACTGATTCTCGCCAGAATCTGATGTGATGAAGACAAAGGCAACGTCATCGTCCGTCGAAGGATCGATTGTGCCAGGGAACGAGTCGGAATTGTAAAACTTGACGTCTTTGGCGCGTGCTTGGATGGCAGTGATGGGGTCGTCCAGATACATGTAATCGACGGTGCCGGATCCCCATCCTTGTCCAAGGGTGCCTTTGTTGCACTTTCGATCGGCGCAAGCGTTTGGGCCATCCGCGTTGGTTTTGGCTCCGGTGCCGAAAACCTTGATCGGTCTCGATACGTTCAGAGGCAGCAGATGATCAGTGTTCTGGAGAAGAGTGATGGCGTCCTGGGCAACTTGGCGCGCAATGACATCGTGATCGGCTTGAACGGGTACAAATTGGTTCACAACCCGGATGGGCGTATCTGGAAAAGCAGCTGGGTACAGAAAGCCCTTCTCCTTCTTTGTGTTGGTGTCGAAATTTGTTTCCGGGAAGTCCTTGTCTTGTCCCATTTGATACCAAGCGGCTACGACGCGAGTGGCCATGTCGTTCAGCCTTTCCATCGGTACAGAGCCATTGAGAACAGATCTGCTGAGCTCATACATCCAATAGGCATGGCCAGTTATTATAGGAATCTGGGTATCTCCGGGCATATCCATATCCAACCCGGCAAGAGCAGAGCCCACGCCGGACATGTGCGCAAGCCAGTCGGACATGACGAATCCCTGGAAGCCAAGCTCGTCCTTGAGAAGTCCATTGATGAGGTACGGGTGCTGACTGCAGGCCGTCCCGTTGACCTATACGTTTGTTTTTGTTTGTCAGCGTTCTCTCTCTCTCTCTCTCTCTCTCTCTCTCTCTCTCTCTCTCTCTCTCTCTCTCTCTCTCTCGCTCGCTCGCTCGCTCGCACGCGCGCGCAAATCAGGGTCTTCAGAGTTATTCCTGTCAAGGTACATACAGCGTTATACGCAGTCATGGCGGCCCCAACTCCGGTTCGGACAGCCTCGGCGAACGGCCACGCATAGAGCTCATGCAAGACTCGATCATCTGTTTGGTCGTGATTAAATTAGAGACGTTGATGGAGCGAAGGTCATAGTGCGCCACGACGGCACCGTACCTATGTTGGAGCTATACCCGTATTGTACAGGGTTGTACATGCGATACATTTCTTGCTCATTGCCGATCCAGTGCTTGATGGTAGCAATAACGCCTTGCTCCTGCACGCCTTTGATGGTCTCGCGAGCGCCGATGGCTTGTAGGCAGGGATCAGTGCCAAAGCCTTCAAAGTCACGACCGCCCTTTGGCTTCCGGCCCATGGGTCCGACAGTTGGACCAAGCCAAACATTGACGCCTTTGCCGCGAGCTTCCTTGCCAATGGCAACGCCTCGCTGGTACATGAGCATTTTGTCAAAAGTGGCACCTGTGGTAATGCCGCCGGGAAAAACCGTTACGTGGTCCGCTTGACGTACACCGGCCTGCCCATCGTTTATACAGAGCTGTGGAAAGCCAAGACGAGGGGCCGAGCCAGAGTTGCCGTTGCAGTGTCTGCGTGCACATGCCAGTCAGCAAAAGGGTCGAAGCTGGGCCTTGGACTAGATTCTGAATGGATCAACACTCACCCTGTCGTCGAGTGTCAGTATACTCAAGCATGTGTATGGTGGCGTTTCGAAGCAGCAGGAACTCACCCATGAATATACCACTGCCGGCAGTGATGTTGGTCTTTTCCGCCAGGGTCATGGAATCGACAAACGCCCTCGCTTTGCGATAGCTCTCCTGCCAGTCTTTGGTCCATCCGCCATACGGCGCCGGGTAATAGGCGGGTGCATAGTAGCCGTCTGGAACAGACGCTTTTGGCAGAAGGTTCGGAATTGCAGCTCCTGGGCCGGCGTCACTGAGGGCGATGATGACCGCAATCAGAATCGTTGGGCCAAACCCGGGCACCATTTTGATGGACGATTGCACGCGTGAATGTGCTGGGTCCAACGAGCGAAAGCACGAATCGAGTTGGCGAGGTTCGTGTCGCGCGAGATGTCACTAGTAAGGCCGATGAAGGGAGGGACGATCAAGATATACAAGACGTCGAGAATGCATCCATCATCCTCGAGGATGATCCTGCAGGTCTGCGCGAGGATTCTTCCGTCGGGAAAGCCCGAAATGAAAAGACTCGCGTAGTTTGTGTCCTGTCTCATGACGGGATCTTCAAAGGAGCACATGATCCCGTAGTCCGCCCGAATGTGCTGCAGACAACATGCTGATCTAGGATACACTGCATGTCTCTGTGGCCTCCGTGCGGGTGCGGCTATTGCACAGTGGCAAGCTGAGTATTTGCTGAGGGATTGCTGAAGCAGAGAGTAGCATGCTGTACTCTACCGGAGTAGAGAGGCGTCTGACATGTCGACATGTGGCCACGGTGTCGCGGACCGCGATCCCTTGACTGGATGCAATATTGATATACATAGGTATGTATGTAGGTACTCCGTATGTAAGTACATACATATGATACGGAGTATGATGCATGTAGGGGTAATGCACATGAATCCATGATGCAGGGCCCATGCGTCTGGTGTTTGGTTCGCTTAGTCGACTCGCGACGTCATTGGCCACGGATCTTACAGCATCTATCTGTACATGGACTACCTACCTAATATGGCGTTGGCATGTTGATCAAAACGCATCCCCATGGGCCATGACGGCGCATCCCGATCAGGCGTACCTATTCCGATGCTGCATTGGGCATGGGAAAAGGGTGACACTCGGCTGTGAAATGGGTCAATCCCCATGGGACCATCCCATGTCCATTTACTAATTATTATATCTCTGCTCTATGCATATGTACATACATAGGTACCTAGATTGTAAGCCATCCTCGAGAGTCGTCGAATGGGCAATGGCGAAGTCTACCAAGACGATGAATGCCTGCTTGTCTGCATCTTATTATTACGCAGGAGGTTGAGACAAGCTGGATCCCTGAGTCTCCCTGGACTCGATGAGTCGACTGGTCCATGCGGGGAGTCGGGGACGGCTTCTCCAACTCGCAGTACCTAAGTGCTGCTTTGCCACGCTGACTTGCGACTTCAAATCATCTCAGGTCTCTGACTCTCTCTCCATTCTAATTTCTCACCGTTCACGCCATGCAATGTTGGCCTTCGCTGGTTTGCACTACATACCATATAAGGTACTCGAAGCTCGAGAAATATGCCCAACTTTCTCCAATCTCACCATGTCCGCCGCCGCCCAGGAAGGGCCCAAGGGGTCATGAATGAACGAGGTCACCGTCTTGGACTTGGCTCACTTCCCCTCACGCGCAATCGCCACTTCGCCCATCCGCTGCCATCTGACTTCTCCATGTTCTTGATAAACGAGACATACGAGACATACAAGACACTGACAAGATGTCAGCTGAATGGACTTTTGTCTGAAAACCCTCTGCGGTTCGCTTCGCGTACCTCCGCCATCTGAATCCGCATTCCTCGACATGTGTTTCCCCTAGCTGCTTCCAGAGGTAGCTGCTTCCTAGCGCACCTCGTGGGAGCGGACACGCCTCCGCAAAAACCGCAGAAAATCTTTAGCCTTGGCGCCCTATCGGCTCTTCTTGAGTCCTTTTGCTTTCGATCCCATCGACGAGAGCCATGAGCTGCCGCTGCGCAGTGGGACATCCGTCACCATGGATACATCAAGCATGTCAGCCGGCATACGTTATCGGGTCTTTAAACGTATAGCCATTACCGTGTTTGCCTTTGCAGCGGCGGCCGGCATCGCATTCGCCTTTTTCACAATCGCACCCGAGAATCATGTACAGCGCATAACAGAGACAGTCAAGGGTTGGGAGACTTCGTTTAAATCACCCTCCAAGCTGTCCAAGTGCCGCGGCTTTCATGATGCGAACAAAACCTGGAAGGCGTCACAGCTGAAGCACCAACGCCTGCGCGATGACAGATTCACGTATGTATAATATCCCCGCGATGACGACAGTCCATATCCATCTTCGTGGAACTGACTTTTACTCTTCTCTTTGTTTTCTTTGCCAACGATAGCATTGCGATGCAGACGTACCGCCGGCCGAAAGAATTAAACGAGACGCTCAATTCCTTGTTGTCGGAAAAGATACCCTCTCTCTCAGAGGTGGTCGTGGTATGGAACGACTTGGAAACTCCGCCTCCCGAAAATTATACGTCCAAGCATGGAGTCCCCGTTCGATTTCGACAGTCGCCTGTAAACAGCCTCAACCAAAAACTGTGGCCCGATCCGGCCTACCAGACGCAAGCCATCTTTCTGTCTGACGACGACATCTTCTACAAGCCGCGAGACCTTGAATTCGTCTTTCAGACCTGGCGCAAGTTTGGACGTCGCAGGATGACGGGCGGATTTGCTCGCTGTACCATCGAGGAAGCCAATCACGAGTACAAATATTCCTTTTGTTCCATTGACGACGCACATAACAATTACAACATGATTTTGTCGGGCCTGTCGTTTGCGCACATTTCTTTCTTGGACTACTACTCCTCGAATGATGCATTGGCCACCAAGATCCGCGCCTATGTCGACCAACACTTCAATTGCGAGGACATAGCCATGAACTATCTGGTCTCGATGCTGACGGGCGAGGGGCCGTTACTTGTCAAGGGGAAAGACCCGTACGTCATGTTATCGCCCCCAAGTGGCATCAGCACTAAGCCCGGCCACCTCGAGGCCCGAACGCAGTGCCTGAACGACTTTAATAAGCTTTTTGGGTGCATGCCGTTGATTGAGGAAACAGGACACATTGAATTTGGTGTGATTCTCTCATGACGTGTGCTTCCCCGCCCTCCTCATGCTGCAATGCAGGGTCTCGTCCTATTGTGCCATTTTTGTTCGATAGACGGCGTCCCTTGGCCAAGAATTGTTTCTTGCCCTCCCAGCTGGACGAATACTCGTCACTTTTCTCTCCCACCTTGTATCGTTACTTTCCCAGAGCGTCCCTTTTCCTCGTCTAGACGAATACCTACATATTTCCTTTCTCTTTCACCTAGACGATTACTTTAATTTGTCTCATTCAGCCTTGACCCAGGCGGCTAGGCCTAACCTTCTACAAGCATCTTAGCATATAAAAATTCCTACGCAATGTGGCCACAATGCGTTTCATGAGGCGTAGATGCCGCGTTGATGAAAGCAACATGGGGCCATAGAAATTGCTGGCTACATATGTACTTTATTGAGACGACAAACTGATAGATCATAGACCAATACATAGATAGCGTTTTCGATCATTTACATACGGAGTACATACCTCCATACTCATTTACGGAGTAAGTAACATAGGTACCTCCTAGGTAGGTACGGATCGGATGCGAGGTGCATGACCTGGTGGAGAAGTCTGCTCAAATCTCACTTTTTGCGATGGCTAACTTTATCGTGCATACTCCGTACATGTCTACGGAGTCGGTAGGTGCATAGGTAGGTATGTAGGACATAGGTACCTACCTATATGGTATGGAGTATGTATGTCATGAAGCCACCCAATCATCATACATACCTATCGCATCACACTGTACACATCACACGAGTGATGAGAGATCATGAGACACTTCTGTCGATGGCGCCGGCACGTGCAGCTCAACATGACCCCTAGTCTTTTTTTCTTACATACAGAGGCGGACTTCTCCTCCTTCTTGACATAGCGGCCGATGCGTCTCCTCTTGCCGAGGATGGGACGGCACTTTCGGACAGCGCGGAGAAGGCCCTTGGCGGGATAATAAGATGGAGTAGGTACCTCAGCTGGCAATGACATTACTGCTTTTGTGGAAGAAACGCCCTGCGTTAATTTATTACGTAGGTACCTATGGCAGCTTGGCATCCTTGTTTCGACACTGGTCAGTGGTGACCGACTTGCCGACCAAAAGGGGAGACTGAGAGTAATCTTATCAATATCGACTTTCGACAGCTGTCGGAATATTGTTCCTCTTCTTCATTCTGATTGTGAAGATTTTATCTTCAGCTTAGGTACTCCGTACACATGCACTTGGGGGGAACACGGTCGTGTGAATATGGTCTGCCCTTGCAATTATGTAATATGTATATGGGTACCTACTACAGTACGTACATCTGCAGAATCCGAAGATCCGGCCATCATGCCATGCAAGTTGCAAAGTTGTGACTGTGAGTGTGTCTACGGAGTAGGTAGATGAACACTGAACAGTCAAGCATGGCATAAGCTGACGGTCCTGCTTATTTTATCTCCTTCCGTCGTTCTCCCCTTTGTATTCCTCTTCTTTTCTTCTTTCTCGCTTTCTCGCATCTTTTTTTCTTCGAGACCTGTGATTAGCTAATAGCAGGGCGTCTCGGGGTAAGTGTGGCTGGCGTGGTATGACACAGGAGGTAGGTACCTAAGGTACTGTAGCTACCTAATGTAGGTACTATCATCATACTATGTGGTAGGTACATATGTGCATCTTTCTTTATGGGGGTCGCGCATCCATGTCCTTTGCGGCATTTTGATCGACGACTTGCACAGACGAAAGTGCTTGAATAGGTATGATAACAGAGTGGGAGGTGTGGTTGCGCTATTGGGGCTGCGTCCACGCCGGCGATACAGTACATACCTAGCCAATACTACTGTGGGAGTCGTCTTCATTTGGGCTTGTCATCATTAGGTACTTGAACAAACTTGTTGCAGGGACTTCGATTTGTACGGAGCAACCTCTCCAGAATCAGATACAGTATGTGTTATGTTTTCTCAATTCGTACTCTGTAAAGTCTTCCATCAAAGGATGAATGTAGGTACTGTCAGAAGTTAAAACAGTGGAAATGTCTTAACCCGCCGACTGTTGCGTTCGAAAGCGCCGGATCATCGTATGCAGATTTTACGGAGTAGGTACAGAGTACTCGTGGGTGTGCCTTGTGTTCGAATCATGCAGAATTACAGGAACATCTTTCCACGCTTTTTAACTCATCAGATGAGCATTATTAGGAAGTCATAGTAGATGAAAAACTCAGACTTCAACAATTTTCCGATCAATTGTCCCAGACGCGGAGATATTGGACGACGAAAACTGGGGAAAGCCTGGATTTCCACACCTATTCTTCCGTTCTCGAATTGGGGCCCTGTACTCGAAAAGTCGCACCCACTCGATAGTGTGTCCTTTTCAAAAGGTTTCACCCACGAATAAGCTTAGAATGCGGAGTACTGCATGTAAAAAGTCTACATATCACGTGCGCGAAAAGACGGCGCGAGGATTGAGCGGGTCCAATGCAGACTGTGCAACTGCTTCTCCTGATTCGTCAATCGCCTTTCACGTGGAAGTTGGAACAGACTCTGACCAATAAGATATACGTGGCTGATGCAAAACAGCTTAGGTTCGTACCTACGGCACACTCTTGAGTCCTTGACCTAGCCTACTTAGTACTGGGACTCAGGAGGTACCTACCTAAGTACATAGATGTACAAACTAGGTGCCTAGGTACCTATGCACTCTTGAGTCCTTGACTGACCCTTTGCACGACGATGCTTTGCCATCACACACATTCAGCCAAGCATGAACACCTGCTCCGTGGCTTTAGATCAACCAACGATCCTTTTGACCCCGGAGTGACAGAAAGTTCCCGACACGTCTGCACTCTGTACTCTGTAGAGTGGCTAGCACGGCGTGACTTCATCTGCCGAGATAATATGGTAGCATCGACGTTCTCAATCGGGGCAACCTTGGTTTCCAAAGCTGATGGCGACTTGCAAGTTGCAAGTGATCCTGTCCAAAACCCAGAGTCAATATCTGCAACACAACGCTATCGCATTTTGCCGTTACCAATCTAAGCGCGTGCTGTGGATAAAACTTAAAAGGGAAAGCACCAAGTTCTTTCCATGTACTTCTTCTGCCCTATTGTGCATCTACATATATAATGCCGCACCACAACGACACGCCGCATGGCGAGTACATACCTACCGAAACAGAATTGCGCTCGCCACCGTTTCTCGAATTCTGTGGGAGAGAATATCGGGTTCCCCCCGAAAAAATTCAAAACCAAGCAAGCTAGTATCTTGATAAATACAAAATCTTCACGCTAGAAGGGCATCAGGGTCCTGCGTCGCCATCCTTCCGCCTCTCCGCCTCTCCGACTCTCGGCTGCCTCTTTGCGCAACAATGGGCGATTCAAGTGTAGAAAAACAAGTGGGCGTGTGTACAGCGCAGGACCAGCTCGGGATGACCCAGACGGATCACTTGGGGATGGAGGAATACGTGGTTGGAGGTGACCAGATTAATGCCAAAGAGGAATCAAGGATGCGTCTCAAGATGGACTTGGCGATTGTTCCACTCATCTGCCTACTCTATCGTGAGTATGCCGAATTCTGGACTGAACGACAGTTGCATGACCGAGATCAATTTCAAAGACTAATGAGCGCAAAATGCGACCTCTCCTCACAGTTGTCTCTTTCATCGATCGTTCCAATATCGGTATGTCACATGTGTCTGCGCTTAGATTCTTTCGCCGGCCACTTGCATCTTTTGTCTGCGGAATATGCAATAAGGTTCTAGAAGCAGAGAGTAGCTCATTGTCTCCAATCTCTCATTTTGTGCCGTCACCCATCATCACCTTCATCATATAGAAAGAAAGATTCAAGAAAGAAGACTCACACAATCCCGCAGGCAATGCCAAAATCGCCGGCCTTGATAAAGACCTTGGTCTTCGCGGCTTCGACTACAACGCCGCGCTGTCCGTCTTCTACATCTCCTACATTATATTTGAGATTCCCTGCAACACGCTCTGCAAATACGTCGGACCAGGATGGTTCATCCCCGCTACTACGCTTGGGTTCGGCATTCTCACCGTCTGCAATGCCTTCGTCACCAACTTTTCCACCCTGTGCGCCGTCCGCTTCTTTCTTGGCATATTCGAGGCGGGTGTCATGCCGTCGCTGGTTCTCTACCTATCGAGATGGTATCGCCAGAACGAATTGACCTTTCGGGTGTCACTCTTCATCGTTTCGGCTTCGCTGGCCGGTGCGTTCGGCGGATTACTGGCGTCTGCGATCTCGAAGCTGGAAAGTTTCGGAAGTTTGCATTCATGGAGAATGATTTTTGGTATTGAGGGTATGTTTTCTTTTTTTTTCTTTTACTTTTTTTTTGGCTCTTTCCTCTTCTACCCTCCCCCCTCCCTCTGCAGGGGCCGCTCTCCAGGGCACGCAAGCCACGAGATAGAGAGAAAGAACAAGAGTACTCAGTACCTAGCTAAACGAATGTGTGCAACTATTCTCTAGGCATCGCAACCTGTGTCATTGCTGTCATTAGTTTCTTCGTTCTACCCGATCGTCCCGAAACAGCCATTTGGCTATCTCCTCGAGAAAAAGAGCTCGCCTCCAAACGCCTCCAGTCCGAACGTGTAGGCACGACGGAGCTCGTGGACCAATTCAGCTGTAGCAAGATCCGCCTTGGGATCCTCAATCCAGTGGTGCTGTCCACCTCCATCATCTTCTTCTTCGACTGCATTACCGTCCATGGCGTCTCCTTCTTCCTCCCTACTATCGTGAAAGCCATTTTTCCGAAGCACACCCTCGCAAACCAGCAGCTCCTCACTGTGCCACCGTACCTCGTCGGAGCCCTCGCGTGCGCATCCACCTCGTTCGTATCATGGCGCCTGAACCGCCGTGGCATCTTCATGATTGGCTGTGCGCCCCTCGCTGTCATCGGATACGCCCTGTTCCTCGGCACGACAAATCCCAGCGTGCGTTACGGAGCCGTGTTCTTGCCGTCTCTCGGCATCTTCACATATGGTGCTCTGACAAACTCCCACGTCGCTGCCAACGTGGTCTCCGATACGGCAAAGTCGTCCGCCATTGCCACGAATGTCATGTTTGGAAATGTCGGCGGATTGATCTCCACGTGGGCGTTTGTATCGACGGACGCTCCGGATTATCATGTCGGGAATGGACTGAACCTCGCCGCGCAAGCGTCCATTTGTCTCATTGCTATTGGCTTGTACATATGGACCAAGCGGGACAATAGAAGGAGAGAGACTGTGAATGCGGTCGCAGTCTTGGAGGGGAAGACTTTGCAGGAGATTCAGGACATGGACTGGAAGCATCCGGACTTTCGATGGAAGATTTAGCAAGGGATTGCACATGGATATATCGTTCTTCTCTTAATAACTGGCCTGGACCGCCTGGTGCGACACACGGTGACACGATCTATGCTCCGGCACAATCCTGTGGAAAGCCTGCTGATGTGTCAGAATGCGTCGATACTGTGTTGTGTCTGTTTTAACTTGTGTAAGCTTAGGTCGCGGGCATGTCTGGCCCGCGCAGAAGACGTCTACGAGTACTGCAAGTGCAGACCGGTTATGCGGCGGCTTATGCCCGCACTCTTTTCGAAAAGCATGGTGAGTCAAGTGAGCGCTCATGCAGGGCTTCAACTAAATCGAGAGTAAATACTATTCCATGAATGCCGCTCCTCTTCTGACTTCATCGATGAGCTCAAGCTACCTAATATTGATCCTGATTCCTGAAGCGGGTGTACACTGTGATCTTGCAAAGGCCAGAGAGCTCTTGCGTCTTCGGCGGTCTGCGGCTAAATCATGGCCCGAAGGACGTGATCCTGCTTGACATGGCTACGACTCACGAGCTATGGACCACAATGGCTTGCCATGCCTGTAGGCTGTAGTTGAAAAGGAACACATAACAGATACAACATATATTGATAGGAAGTGAGCCTCAGCGTCGTTCAAGGCGAACTCCATGCAAGATAGTAGAGGCGAGAATGATGGCCGCGGTGAGGGCAACGACATGGATGGAAATTACCAACTGCAGCATAGTCAGGTGCGAGCCCCCTTAGCGGCTTGACCTTTATAACTTATAGGGTGATCACACAGCAAAGACGAGATCTTGCTTCACTATTGTCCTGTCAACGAGTATCGTGGCCGCTTTCGTGGATCAGTCTGTTTAAGACTGTACCGTGAGCTGACGGTAAGAGGCACAGCGTAATACAGTGACGTCCTGCTTTCTAGATCCTTGCTAAGTACCTACCTGTACTGTTACCTGTAGTATGGCGGCGTGGTATGATGTTTTTTTGACGAGCCACATACCTATCAAGTTACCAACTAATGCCAATCAGCTATCTCAACAGTAATCAGCGCTTGTGGCGAACTTTACCTAGAAGAGAATCTACATATATTATATATAAATATAATAGACTGACAAATAACCTCAGACCCTCGTCGACGAGCAATGTGAGAAACGCATAACCACCCGTTCCGCCCAAAAGGTCAAGTGACCAAGTTGCACGTCTGCAGCTTGATCAAGGTTATATAGTGCATTGCCACCCCTGTCACCTGACGGTACAGGTCGTGACAAGCAACAGTATGTTAGCATATTTACCACAGCCGGTAGTTCAAGATAAACAGGATACAATTAGGAACTCGACACCGGAACATGTTCCTGGTATCCACCGTCTGAAGATCTGGTCTCTGTGCAGTGTGGTCGGAAGTCCAACGATTTCGGTCCTGGGACTTCAAGGAAGTCAACGAGCTAGCTACTCGCTGAGATGAGAGGATCATGACAGCCCCATGGCTTTTGGCAACGGTAGTCAGCTTGACCACGGCGAGACGCGTCAGCTTGGATAAGTCTGAAGTCATACAAGTCAATCCTTTGGAGAACGTCCAGAATCGGGCTATGAATCGTGCTTCATAAGACCATCTCCTGACCCTGTCGGATGTCCACGACGAACAACGTCTCCTGGAGGAGAGTTTCACCAGCTGATCCCGTTGAACTTGTGTCCATAGCGTACTCAATGCACTGAAACGTGAACGAAGACTTCTGAAAGGCGTCGAAGGTGGGAGGGCCATAATCCAAGCACTCACTTCCAGCGCTACTGTGGCGTTCAACACGGAATAGCCTTTGTGTTGAAACGATAAAAACTCGGCCTGATCGTTGATGGGACCGACGACCGAGATTGACCTGAAGAGATAATGTTGTCCGTGACCGTCATGCTGATCACATGAAGAAACCTTTTCGAGCCAGTTGATATCGAGCCCCTTTCTTGAGTTGCGTCGGTTGCACTCGCTAAAAAGCTTCTTCAGCTTATTCCATTCTCGCAGTCGCAGTGAACCTGGAGAGATGCAGGGTACCGGTACCGACCTAGGTACCTTCCTACGGAGTAGAGGTACATAGTCCGTACGTAGCCGAGGCGGGACGATGCAGGGTCATGCCGTAACCACTTGACCTGCAGGCTGCAGCCGGCGGACCAACATCTATGGGGCATCTACGGAGAGGTACGCAAGGTAATTACTCCACAGAGTATGTATTTGTGCCTATAGGTAGTGAAGATGTATATGTACCTACCTTCATGTACGATAAGTAGGTATAAGTAGGTACCTATGTGGATCAGGTACAGAGAGGAACTGTACTGTACCTAATATAAGGTCACTTCAGGCAGTCAGGACTCAGGACTCGCTCCAACTTGGACTTGTACCATGTACATATGGCTGTGATGTACATGTCAATTTCAAACTCACGATATTATGGCCGGCGATTAGGGACAGGACAGACACGCATACACCCGAATACAACAGCAGCTTGCAGTTCTCAACTCCCGGCCCGGCAATCCACCATGATCTCGATTGTTCTCGCCCAAGATGTCCGCAGCCCAGGGGTCCCCTTCTTCTTCCCTTCGCCTTTTTAACTTTTCACCCTGGCTCCCGCGACGGCCTACAGACTACATATCTCTCCGTACATCCCTATGTACTACATACCTAATGTAGCTGGCATGACGCAACGCCGCAGCAGAGCCGGGACACAAGGATTGGGACCCGTGGGAAGTGTCCACATTCTTGTTCCATTTCGAAACAAAACAACAGAAGGAAGCCGCAAGTCCGCCGGGCCTTTGTCTCCCGTTCTGGCGAGAGCCGGGATGACAGAACACCTCGCCCGCGCATCTTCCCATCGCCATGTCAAAACAGTACTCCGTACAAAACGGCTTGTTGTTGCCGACGGGCCTAAAAAAACGGTTAAAGATGTCAAGTTAGACTGTGGTCATGGGTCCCTGCCGCTCTTCTCCACATCTTGAAAAGTTGACGGCCAAACTCCAGTACCGTCTAGCTGGTAAGCTTCAAGTTTCAACACCATCAGATATCCCGTTCAGCATGTCAGCTCTCAGTCTGGCGGCGATTGCGGCATGGCACCTGGACTGCGAGGACTACTATCGACAACCTTGGCGGAAACCTCCGATGTCGCCGATGTCATGGTGTAGACAGTAGGTAGCCCTGTCCCTGCACTTAGAAAATCGACATTGTCACATTGAAGACTATCTGATCGAGACGGAGCAGCTGATTACGGCGTACTTACGAGAATTTTTCTTGGATGAAATCTGCGGCGTCTATAAAGCCTTGGTAGATTCTCGTAAAAGGTTTTACGTTGTTGCCAGGCGAGGAAGTTGAGCAAGCCAGAGCAGCGCTGTCACTTCTACATCGGTTCAAAGCAGAGACTTCTCATTGTGTGCAACTGTTCTCCCGGATACCGCTGATCTCTTGCAACATGTTGGCCGCGTCTTTGTTGGGATTTTCTTCTCTGGCAACGGCTATGTCCGTTGTCGGCATCGGTGACTATATGAGGTCCCTCGATTCAAGAGCAGCGAGTTAGTAATGTTTCCCATGCTGCATGTTTGGCTACTCCAGTCTCCCTTTCCCGCCGCATCTCATCATCTAACATCTGAAGTCAAACTCCGCTATAGCCGGCATACCTGCCCAAGATTTTGACAACATCAAGTTCTACTCCCAGCACGCTGCAGCCGCGTACTGCAACTTCAAGGCCACGCCAGGCACTGCTCTCAAATGCGACAAGGGCGCCTGTCCGCTCGTGGAAAAGAACGCGCCCACTGTCTTGGCATCTTTTGAGTATGTGCCCTCCTTGAGTGACTTCCATTCTCACCCATTGCATTCACTGACGCGAGCTCACGCTTCCTTCTTTCCTTCTCCATAGGGGCTCATCCACCGGTATAGGCGCCTACGTGTCCTTGGACGAAGTGCGGCAGGAAATTGTGCTCTCGGTGCGTGGAAGCGACAGCATCCGCAACTATCTCACAGACATCTTTTTCTCGTGGCATGTCTGCCACTTCACCAGCGGCTGCAAGGTCCATGTCGGCTTTTCCAAGAGCTGGAGGGAAATCCGAGACGACGTCACATCGGCCGTTCAAGCAGCGCGCGGCCGTTTCCCCAAATACCGCTTCATCACCGTAGGTCATTCACTCGGCGGCGCATCAGCTCTCCTCGCCCTGGCAGATTTCATACAGGATGGCATCCCGACAGATCTTTACACGTATGGTAGTCCGCGGACTGGCAACGATCATTTCGTGGACTGGATAGATAGCCAACCCGGGGTGCGGTTTCGCGTCACGCACGGCAGCGATCCTATTGCGAGGTTACCCCCTATCATGTTCGGGTATCGCCACACGTCGCCCGAATACTGGCTTTACAAGGGGGGAGGCGTACAGGACGAGCCGGATGTAGAGGTCCGCGTATGTGACGGAATAAAAAACACGGACTGTAATGCCGGGACGGGGGCCCTGGATGTTTGGGCGCATATGAACTACTTGGGAGATACATCAGCGTGCATGGGAGACCCCGTCGTCAAGTGGAAGCGCGATGACGCCACGGATTCTGAGCTGGGACAGCGTCTGATTGATTGGAGCCAACAGGATCGGGAATTTGTCAAAGAGAATAGCAAATAATCTTTTGGCCTTTCTCTCGATGCAGGGGCCGAAGGGCGGGGTTCTTGACTGAAACACTAATGACGACATATGTCCATGTATAAAGTTGAAAGGGGAAGCTGAGTGTCGTGGTTTAGGCATACAGCCACACGTATTAGTGCTGCAGGTACTCAAATTACGTAGTTGAACGTCGGTCTTGTATCGTAAACGTGATTGAAGATGTGGTGTATCACTATATACATGGGTTACAGAATAGGTTCTGCATCATTATAGATGGGTTACAGGATCATTATAGACGGGTGCAGAATCATTATAGATGGGTTCAAGGATCACACTGGATGAGCTGCAGGATCGCTTTAGATTGGTTATGCACCAAAATAATAGCTCTTCTGTCCGTCTCGGCTGCTAACGGCACATATCCCGCATGAGACGCCGGATATCGATCGCCCGCCCTTGTATGTACTCCGTAACTGGGTACATATGTATGTACCTTATAAATTAAACTCATAAGGCCCGCTCTACTTAGTTCGCCGACGACGTCAAAACATTTTCAAGGTATCCAGCTCGAGAGAGAAAAGAGAAAGCGAAGATTCCGTGAAATTCCGTAGCGTCGCTTATGTTGGTACATTGGGATTCTCGCATGAGCAAAGACGCGCCTTGCTGCGCTGGCACAGCTTGTGCATAAAAAGCTGTGTAACTATACATGAAAAAAGACAAGTCTTTTGAGGAAAACCAGACATCAAGAAGAAATGAGAAAAGGTAACGTAATGGGACAATATGAATGAGAGGGAATACACGGATAAAAAGGCAAGAAACCCCTCTCCATGAACACACCACCTCAGTCTCAGTCCTCGCCCTCTGTGATCATGCCCTGCGCATTAGGCACACCCACGAGGATCGTGCCCCGCGGAACTCTCACATTCTTAACCTTCATGCATCCAAAAACGTTGACTTCTTTTATTTTCGGACACGATCGGAAGATGCAGCCCAGCACATAATCAGTTACCTGCTCACAGAAACTAATCTCCAGGGTCTTCAACTCCGGATACACGGCCTTTTCGTGAAACACTTGCTCAAACGCCTGCTGAGAAATGTGCCGACAAGCATGGACATTGACATGCTCGAGCTGTGATCCCGAATGTGCCATGAGGGCTTTGAAGCCCTCACTGCAGAGACCAACATTGTCGACATTGTTGCGCGGGTGCGCGGCATCTAAATGCCGGCATTTCTGCAGGTCCACCGTATGGAGGGGAGGGTTGGCCCAGTCGGTGAACAGGCTGGCGAATCCTTGGTCTGTCATGGTTTCGCTTTCTGTGATGCGAAGCTTTTGCAGGGACCTGCAGGATTTGTGTATGGCTGCCAGGACGGGATCATCCGCGTGAGGCACGATTTTGAGGGAAAGCGTCTTGAGATTGGAACCGATCTTGTTAATGACATCTTCGAGGACCTCTGGAGTTAAGTCATTGTGCAGCTGCAGACCAAGATGCTCCAGGTTGGATAAAGCACCAATGGACTCGACGCCCTGCGATGTAAGTTTTTGGTTGTTTTCAATCTTCAAGCGCGATAGATGGGGACAGTGAGTCGTCATCGCCGTGATGGTTTCATCGCCGAAATGCTTGTCTGTATAGTATACCTGAACGCTCTTCAGAGACTTGCCCTTCTTCTCAAAGAATTCGTGCCACTTCTCCTCGCTGAGGAGATTGGCGCCGTGAAGGTAGAATTCCTCCAGAGCAATGTCGCGGGACAAGACATAGTCCATGACTTCGTCTTTGAACTGAATGGCCGAACGGGCCTTGAAGCGACGAAGGTTCGGGGCCACCTGAAAGATACTCTTGTATTCTTGCGAGCCCAGATTAGCGCCGTCGTAGATCTTGATGCTCTCTGTCGTCGGCTGCGCGAAGAGCGGCAGAGTTTCGGGACGGAGGAGCCGTCTTTTGGAGAAGATGCGGGCAATCTTATCGATGAGGTGCTCGGGCAAATCGCCCAGACTTTCCGCCATGTCAACGTTTTTCGCGAGCGTCTGCACGCATAGCGTGGCCAGGCTCTTGGTCCCGACGTCACCGTCAAGAATGCGGCTCTGGATACTTCGACGAGAACCTACGCCGCCCATTTGCTTCCTCGGCTTCTTTTTTTGCGACACTCCCTGACGCTCTTTGGCCGCTTCTCGACCGCATGGTGCGCAGAGGAGCCCGCCCTCGGGCCCGGCGACTGAGTAGGGGGTAACGGTAAACCTCTTGCCGCATTTGGCACAGTTTTCCATCTGTCCTGGCAGTGGTGTATTACGAGCCTCTAAGATGGCGTTGACAATGTCGTCCATGTCGTCATCATCCGAACTATCGGCCTTCTTCTTCCGTTTTTTTGAGGCTTTGCCACTTTTGGTCTTCTCACTAGTCTCCTCCCCCTTTTTCTTCCTCTTGGACGCTCGAGTGCCAGACGCGGTGGGAGCGGGGGACGGCTGCTCCTCAGCTGCGATTTGTTCTTCGGCAAGAAGCATGGCATCTTGATCAAGTGGCGCTGGACTTCCATTTTCGAGAGCAAGACGGCTCGCCTCAACTCGTCGCGCGTCCGCCTCTTCGAGAATTCGACGGGCTGAGATATTGTGTGACTAAGTTCTTCTGTGAGTAAAAAGATCGTTCAATTGGTGATTTATCGAGGGTTTTGTGAACTGACGGCCAGGAAATCCGTTAGGGCCGATTGTCTAGTATTTTATATTGTCAGAACAACCGCGAAGGTACTACCAACTGAGAAAAGGGCACTTCATCTTACGGCCCACTGATGGGTCGAGCCGGTCGAGGAGGCTGGCCCTGATTTCTATTTCGTGCCCGAGTTTGACGACTCCTGTGGCAGAGAGAGCATCACGTCAGCCCATGGACTTGGAGGCGCGACTTGGCTTTGAGGGAGTCAGAAGTGAAGACTTACATGATGTCAACCCGCAGGCTGCTCAGCGGACCAACTTTACTATGCTTCCCTGTATGTTGCGGCACTTGGCGCTACGTCGCAAAGAAGACTCGGGAGGAAAATTCAAGCTGGAAATTATTTGAGTCCATCTACGTCGTTGGCGTTTTCACCTTGGCAGCACGATCTTACTGTGTCTTCCTACCAAGATGCACTGTGACCCACCTGTGTGGCACCAGTCATCGGGTGCTGCGTGACTCCACAAAAGACAGTATCCACTGTACGAGGCACGTTGCGATCATCCTTGTCTCAGTCAATACACACTGTGAATCGTGCACGTCACCGTACGTGGCTGTACACAAGTTCGACATATGTACCTAATCCTATGCAAACTCTCACAGACTCACAGTGCGCAACGTCGCAGCACAACCTCTTTAGGACCGCGCTCCGTTGCACGTGACTTCGTGTTTTGTTGGCACCGCGGAGTGGCGTCTTGCGCCTTCAAACACTGTGGGTTGGTGCGCACTGCGCAGTAAGAGTCACGGACTTTTTACTGTGAAGGCTGAACTAGAGTAGAGGCATGTGGAAAAGAAAAAATTAAATCCAGTTCCTGCCAGTGGCAACTTTTTGCCCCTTGTGTCCCCTACGTACTTCTCTCTCTGACTCGGGTTTCAGCAAGGCTCAAAGCGTCCGAGTCAACGCTTCTTGGTGCACTCAATCATTCACGCAGCATCCCCAACCAGTCGTTTTGCCGCCACTCGTTCGAACCGGCGAAGACGCGATCTGTCACATCCGACTTCATTAAACATATCGTCTTGAAATCCTCAAAATCACTAGCCTCGCCAAACAATAGGTCTACGTTCACTTCTTCGTACGAGAGACGCCTTCCGTTGGACTCAACCGGGGGTGAGCCACCGCCATGGGACGACGTCTTCTTAGCGTTCCCGCACTGCTCGGAAATGCTGGTGAGTCAACTCTCCCTGCTAATGTCTGCTCATTGAACGACAGTGAGCTGATAAATAATGTCAAATTCTAGAAGGGAGTGAGCCCCGACGAACCAGGTCCGCTTCCACTAAAGCCCACGCAATCTCCGCGGCATCGTCAATAGCATCTCCTACGAACTCCAATAGATATCTTGTTGGAACCTCGGCAAATGGTGATCTCTCTGTGTCATCTGGATCAACATCATTAGACCCCTTCTCTGGTGAGGAAATTTCAACACCGGGAACGAGCAAAGTCCCTACGCCCGTCACTGCCGAAGGATCCGCCTTGTTCAAAACTCGTCAGCCCAAGACTAGCTTGGAGGTATCATCATCCGGTAGGGCATATGTCGATGGATCTGAGACGGATCGAGCACTGAGAACTAGCGTCTATTCTCTGAATCCAACTCGAGGGAGAAGAGGCCATGACGTCGGCGATGCTGGAGATTTTGATGACGATGAAGACGATGTCTCGTCCAATATGACGCGCGATGCCAAAATTGCCCGAAGACTACAAGAAGAAGAATATGCCAAGGCGGACAAAAACGCACCCTTCACACAAGCTGTATCGCAGAATTCCCACCAGGCAATCGCAGGAGCAAGCTCGACATCGGCTCTGTCGACTCGCGACACCCCCAAGCGAGGACGAGCTTCAAGGACTCATGTATCTGATCAGCTTGCTCCGCTCGCCAAAAAGCGGAGACTGATTCCTGACTTCGAAGATTCTCAACATCCCCTCATCGACTTGACCGGCGAGATTACCGTCGCAGCCGCAGTAACAACTGATGATCGGAAAGACGGAGTAGTATCACCTGGAGACGGAGCAGAGATCGCAGATGGGTATCTGTACACGGACGATGAACCCTTGTCAAAGAAGAAAAAAGGGAAACAGGCCACAAAGCCTAAAGGCGCAAAGGCAAATGGGCCGGTGCTTGTCGCGACTGGGCTTGGATCTTACAGCGGATATCGCTCACGTGTGGCTTGGGACTCGGAACTTGAAGAGGACCCGGAAGATGAAGTATATGAACAATATGACCACGGTGTGCACGGTGACCCATTGGTCGGTGCCGTACCAATGCTTCTTCCCCCTCGGGAACGGGATCCGACTGCTGATGCTTCAGATCCTTATACGGCTCCTCACCCTTGGTTTCACGACCTGCTGGTTGATGACTTTTCGGACTCGATGGCAGAGTTCTACTCTACCGACTCGATGGATACCGATAATCTCTCAGTTGTCAGATTCTTGAGCCCTGATGCTGACATAGAAATTCGCAGAATTTCGAACCAGCGTCGAGGCTACCGCCGAGGCAATTCCAACCGCGTTCAGAGGGAGCGCGATCGCCTTGAAACTCACCATCCCGAAATCCTCACCATGTGGGATGAACTGGAAAAGAAGCAAGTGATTCGAGCCGGCATGGCCGATCAGCCCAAGAACATCTCGCGCCAGTTGAAACCTTTCCAGCTCGAGGGCCTTGCTTGGATGAAAGAAATGGAAAAGACGGAATGGAAGGGTGGACTGCTTGGTGATGAAATGGGACTCGGAAAGACTATTCAAGCGGTTTCGCTCATCATGTCTGACTATCCGGCTAAGCAGCCATCCCTTGTTCTCGTTCCCCCGGTCGCGCTGATGCAATGGCAATCCGAGATCAAGTCCTACACTGACGGCACGCTCAAAACTTTTGTCTACCATGGAACAAACCATAAGGCTAAGACCATGACTGTTAAAGACCTCAAAGCCTACGACGTGATCATGATGTCGTACAACAGTCTCGAATCCATGTATCGAAAACAGGAGAAGGGATTCACAAGAAAAGAAGGTATACATAAAGAGAAGAGTGTTATCCACGCCATTAAGTTCCATCGTATCATTCTCGATGAAGCTCACTGCATCAAAACCCGCAGCACAATGACAGCCAAGGCTTGCTTTGCTTTACAGACGGAGTACCGCTGGTGTTTGTCGGGCACGCCTTTGCAGAACCGCATTGGAGAGTTCTTCTCTTTGATCAGGTTTCTCAACATACGGCCCTTTGCGCTTTACTTGTGCAAGCAATGCCCATGTTCCACGCTCGAATGGTCGATGAATGACTCCAACCGCTGTTCTGGTTGCAAACACCCGGGTATGCAGCATGTGTCTGTCTTCAATCAGGAGCTTTTGAACCCTATCCAGAGGCACGGAAACCAGGGCCTCGGCCGTGAAGCGTTTGGAAAGTTGCGCCTCATGACGGATCGCATCATGTTGCGTCGACTCAAGAAAGACCATACCGATTCCATGGAATTGCCGGTCAAAGAAGTCCACGTGGATCGACAATTTTTTGGCGAAGAAGAAAACGATTTTGCCAACAGTATCATGACGAATGGGCAACGCAAGTTTGACACCTACGTCGCCCAGGGTGTCTTGCTGAACAACTACGCCAACATCTTTGGTCTCATCATGCAAATGCGTCAAGTGGCAGATCACCCGGACCTGCTCCTGAAGAAGAACGCCGACGGTGGACAGAACATTCTGGTGTGCTGCATCTGCGACGAGCCAGCCGAAGATACAATCCGAAGTCGGTGCAAACACGACTTCTGCCGGGCTTGTGTCTCTGGCTATGTCCAGTCCACCGACACTCCTGACTGCCCAACCTGCCACATCGCACTGTCCATCGATCTGGAACAGCCAGAGATTGAGCAAGATGGAGCCATGGTCAAGAAGAGTTCCATCATTAATCGAATCAAGATGGAGAACTGGGTGTCGTCCTCCAAAATCGAACTCCTCGTCCATGATTTACACCAACTCCGCTCTAACAATGCCTCCCACAAATCCATCATCTTTTCCCAGTTTACAACCATGCTCCAGCTCATTGAATGGAGACTCCGACGCGCCGGCATCACGACCGTCATGCTGGATGGCACCATGACGCCCGCGCAGCGCCAGGCCTCCATCGAGCACTTCATGAAAAATGTTGATGTGGAATGCTTCCTCGTCTCCCTCAAAGCCGGTGGCGTGGCCCTCAACCTGACTGAAGCGTCGAGGGTCTTCATCGTTGATCCGTAAGTTCCCCTCCCTCTCTCTTCTCTCCCCCAAATTTATAAAAATGCAGACGCCCTTTTTTTCGCAAAATGTTCAGCTCATTGACTTGTACGCAACAACATCACAGGTGGTGGAATCCCGCTGCCGAGTGGCAATCCGCAGACCGATGCCACCGTATCGGTCAAACTCGACCCTGCACAATCACGCGGCTCTGCATCGAAGATTCCGTCGAAAGCCGAATGGTGCTCATCCAGGAGAAGAAGGCCCATATGATTCACTCAACTATCAATGGCGACAAGAAAGCCATGGAAAGTCTGACACCGCAAGATATGCAGTTTTTGTTCAGAGGTACATGAAGAACCCAAAAAACCAGTTTTTTCTCTTCTTTATGTAGGATCTTGTTTGGGGAGTTTGTTTCCCTGCAGAGGTAGCCAAATTCCAAAACGAGGCCCAGACAATGATTTTTACGGTTTACCAGCTGGACTGGGCGAGGATACATATGTCATACATAGTAAGAACTAGCTAGGTACCTACCTACCTTAGGTACCTTGGGTAGGCAATGGTATGCGAGCATATCATTGTTGTATGTGTTGATGCTCTGATGCGCGTGGTTGACTAGAAAAAAACAAGCACACCAAGGAATGATGCGTCTGTTGAAATTTTAATGTTTGCTGGATGTTTGTTTATTGTACAATATAAGTAAGAAGCTATTTACATAGATGTTGAAGTCATCAGATTAGTACATAACATGGACTCGTGTGAAGGGGAGATGCATGAAAGCAGTGCTCTCAGGAAAATTTGATCATGGAAAGACATATTTCTCCCAGTAGATCATACATAACTAGATACATACACTTGCAGTCATTTCCTCACACCTTAACGATCACATTAGGATACAAGTCCTGAGCACACATTACGGCGCAGTACTTTCATTTTTTCTCTTTTGATTCTACTCCTAATGCAGACACACACAAAACGAGTGAGTAGATAGATATTCATTTCGACATGGTACTCATATTTTTGTTTTACTTTTCCGCGCGCGCACCTTACTGATATAAACTTTCCCTCCCACACTCCCCCCCTCGGACAATAGAAAATAGAAAACGTCTTGCATGTGCCATCCAAGTCTGATTGTCTACGTAGACGTGGTATCTCTGCTCAGTTTCCGCTATTCTTAGCCCGAAATCTGGACATCGTGATTGCATCAATTTGACTGGACATGGTTTAGGAAAATATCCCCCCCCTAAAACCGTTGTTTATTTTATTTTATTCTTCAAGTTGAAAAGCTTGAGCTCAATCAGCGGAGTATTGTGTCACAAGAAGATGGATGGCAGAACATTCCTGCTTGTCATGAAGATGATTGCAAGACATATGGCCATTTGCAGCATCAGGTTCGGATTCTGACGGACAAAAAGACGGGATTAAATGCGCAAAGAATCGGTCGTAAGACGCGTTTACAGCTTCTGCATGGCAGCAACGTCGGTAGACTGGACGTAGTCTTCGAACTCCTGGATCTCCTCCTCAAGGTCGCCCAGGGAAACCTTCGCGTCCTCAACGACGAGGTTGATCTGGAGCTTCTTGATACCGAAACCCACGGCGACGAGCTTGGAGGCACCCCAAACAAGGCCATCCTTCTCGATGCTGCGAACGGCCTCCTCGAGAGCCTTCATGTCGGTCTCGTCATCTGTGTTGGTACAGTTAGAATGAATTACATATCACACGGGGAACGAGTTTTTCAGAGAAAATACAATTTTCTTTCTTCTCCTTGGCTCCTTTGGTTTCAACTTACCCCAAGGCTTCACGTCAAGAGTGACGACAGACTTAGCAATGGTCTGGGGCTTGGCCTCCTTCTTCTTGCGGTACTCGGCCAGACGCTCTTCACGAACTCGGGCAGCCTCAGCGTCCTCCTCCTCGTCATCGGAGCCGAACAGATCGACGTCGTCGTCATCCTCCTCAGCGGCGGCGGGAGCGGCGGCGGGGTTCAGGGTGAGCTCAGAGGTCTCGGGACCGTAGACAGTGTAGGGCTTGGTGGCATCGCCAGAGAGGCTGTTGAACTCATCCTGGAAGGAGGCAATGTGCTTGTACCAACGAGCGGCACTGGGGTACTTCTGAGCATCGGGGCTTGACTGCAAGGCCTTGAAGCAAGCAACATCAGCCTGGGTGGCGGAGTAGCTAAGGAGTGAAAAAAGTGTTAGCTACATGGGTTTCCGTAGCTGGAGACCTGATTTAGTTGCACAAAGTGAATATGCAAACGTGTTGGCGGTCAGGTAACGGGTCCGTTGCTGCCAAGCAAAGCAGCCGTGACAATCATGTGATTTCGCAAATTCATGGTTTTCGGAATTGCTCAGCTACTCAAGAAGCGCAGTCATTTTGACACAGCATGCCGGTCTGGCGGAGCAGAGACAGGACGGACCGCAGGTGCATCGCAAACGCCTAGTCCACTCAAACAGTTCTGCATCGGCCTCACCGAACCAGTTCCTCGATCGCCACCAAAAGCCCAGCTCAGACCATTGCACCGCAGAAACGCAAATGAAGTCAGTGAGACATACCCAGTAATGTATGAGCGAGTCTGGACCCAGTTGTTAAGAACTATCCGATCGGGCACGGTCAGTGAATTGTCCACCTTCGCATGGAACCAATACGATAGCCAAATCGTAAGCCGCGCCTCCCTCACCCTGAACATGTGCGTGCCATATCACAAGTAGAGGCGGGAGATCGCGGAGTATTGGCTTATCGTTCTGCAGAATGGATTTGTGCGTTTCGGAAACACGTAGAGGATGAGGGCAAAACTCACTGGTCAGGCCAGCATCGGAGAGGATGTCGGTGAAACCCATGGCGACTGTGTGTGATGATAATAACGGACGACGAAGAGACAGGGCGAGCAAGTCTAGAACAATTGGATAAGTGAGAGAGGGAGAGATTGTTAGAATTCACGAGAAGAAGGGTCGCGGACAGGCCTAGAGGAGGGGATGTTGTTTTCACGGACCCGCTTTCTGCGTTGGAGGGGCATAAACCTCTTTTTTTTTTTACCTTCCATTGGAGGTTTGTGCGCCTCAGGCACGAATGAGTTCTCGGGTCCACTTGTTCTCGAAGGAATTTCCTACAGAGACAACTTCCCGCTGCGGACTAGACATTGGGTAGGTAACATCAGCCCCTTAAAACTGCTTCTGATCAACATGTGTAGGACATTGGTGCGGCATTGCCATCTGTATTCAATCAATGAATCCTGGGTACATGTGCATCAGCTGGGGATGAAGTTAGGCTGCGAGTTGGGTTGCTTCCTTTAGTTTAGCGACGGAGTGGCGTCCGGGATACGTAAGCATACAGTTTGGTGAATTGGTCTAAAATAAGGCGGCCCAACGTCTGGTCTGCGCGTTCCAAGATCGCGGCCCAAGCTTCATTAACAAGATGCATGGCAGCGTCGCGACCTCTTAATTACCTACCTATGTTGAGTCACTGATCGTTCCAATATACTTTCCATAATTCTTCAGTGTGCAAAGTCAAAATGTTTTTTTTTGGTTAGTATTACAGATCAGATTGAGTTTTGAGCGTGTCTAGATGCATCTATAAGAGATTCTCCTCTCAATATCATGACGCCAATTTTGC
This sequence comes from Claviceps sp. LM84 group G4, assembly GCA_018360345.1. NCBI lineage: Eukaryota > Fungi > Ascomycota > Sordariomycetes > Hypocreales > Clavicipitaceae > Claviceps > Claviceps sp. LM84 group G4. The sequence goes on along the minus strand of SRQH01000199.1, from coordinate 3,828 downwards.
ATATCCAAAATAAAATATAAATCAGAACAACATTCGTATCATATCCCATCTGAGATTCCTCGCCTGCCACAAGATACAAACATGAGCCACGAATTACCAGCTCAAAATCTTCTTACATGTTCAGGAGAGCCTTGGCCCCAGGCTCGCTACATACATAAAGGGTTTCGTGCGAGCTGGGAAAGCCGTTGAACGGGGTAGCCGAGCATTTGGTGTAAGCACCCATCTCCTCGAAGTAAAGCCAGTCACCAACGTCCAAGACAGACTCAAACCGAACGCCGTCACTGATTCGGTCGATGCCATCGCACGTGGGCCCCCAAATAGTATACTCGACTCCGTCGCCTGCACTGCAGGGATGAGCAGCACCCGTGTTGTAAAGGGTGCGCCCTTTGGTCCGCAAAATATTGGCCACTGGATGTTGATGATCAAACATAATGCTGGAAAAGTTGCCATAGACCCCGTCATTGACGTACAGCATGTAGCCCTTGCCATCGAGAGTAGGATCCTCAACGGTGCGGCGCGCAATCACGTGGCAAGCGAGCGTGAAAGCCGTGGCTACGTAGTAACGACCAGGTTCAGCAATAATGTTGATATTGTTGCCAGGGGGAAAGAACTCATTCAGAGCGTCGTCGAGTACAGCAGCAACCTGCTCGAAAGTCTCTCCGCAGAAGCCGCCACCAACATCCAGGGTGCGCATGGCATAGCCAAGCTCAGCGCCCTGCTGAAAGACGGTGTGGGCGTCGCGAACGGCTTTGTAGAAAGCCAAGAGATCGGAGCCACCAGATCCAACGTGGAAGCTCACACCCACGACGTTGAGCCCAAGCTGCTTGGCCACCGCTAAAAGGCCATCGGTAGTGTCCATAGCGGCCCCAAACTTCATGCTAAGGCGACACACGCTAGAAGTGTCGTCTGTCGCGATGCGCAGGAACAACTCGGCGTCAGGGCAAAATTTGGCAATCTTGTATAATTCGTCGGCGTTGTCGAAGGTCATCTGCTTTACGCCGGCAGAATTGACGAAACGAACGTACGAGCTCGTCTTGCAAGGCTGAGCATAGATGATGCGATCGGGGCTGATCCCTATTCCGAGGACCTGCTCAATTTCGGCCTTGGAGGCACAATCAAATCCAGTGCCGAGCTCGGCCAGTAGACGAATGACCTGAGGGTCGGGGTTGCTCTTGACCGCTAGAAGAGAAACGATCTTGTTAGAGCTGTGCGATGAGCCGTCGGGGAGAAAGGGGTTCAGGATACTTGCTTACCATAAAAGGGCTTTACGCGGGGCAAGTTTTTCTTCCACCGAATGTGCTGGCGGTACACATCGCCTAGATCAGCGACGAAGAAGCTATCCTCATCGCCGGGGTCACAGGACTTATGATCGATGGACTCCACGCGCTTGCGGAGGGCATTACCGATTAGCTGCTTGGGATCAAGCACGGCATGCTGATAATGAAGACGATCCGCTGAAAGCGGTTTTTTCATAAATGTATGATTGACATTTTGGTGGTGAGGGTTGAGGACAGCCGTTGCCATAACCATATCCCTGGAATTGAGTCCCGAAATGGGAGATATTCTGCGAAATTTGCTGTGGTGTCGGGTGTGAATTAACTCTGGAGTGCGGCCGGAGTTGCCAAGTTCTAGGATAGAAAACAAGTCCCCGATGCAGGGAGATGAAACGTCCAAAAGAAGACGCGAGCCTGACTGATATATATATATATATATATATATATATATATAAAATATGGGGTAATGCAGGATATACTTTTTGCTCGATATGACCGAGCCAAGTGGGTTCTAGGGGGGTCGGAACGGATAGCAAGCGGCTCCCTCGACGGACTGGCGAGGCCTCCTCGACTCTTCCTCGGCAAGAGGAAGAACCCTAGTGATCCTCCTATGCGGCAGCTGGTAGGGTCTGGTAGACGGCCTGTTTGGGGACTGAAACAACAGTTGGCCGAAGAGCACAAGAACCCCGAGAAGCTTGATAGCCTGCAGCCGAGACGGCGGGTGGAGGGATGAAGTTGATAATGTGGGCAGTCTTCTGGAGACTGAAATCTTGGTCACTGACAAAGGTTATGGCCTGTGGAGCCGTGACGAAAGAAGTTGCCTTTGCGAAGACCAAAGGCTACTTTGGGGGGGGGAAGAGTTTGTAATGACGAGATGTTTCAAGCTCTGTCGGCGCGCGTGGCAGAAGTCAGTACTCTGTTTTCTCGGAACATTTCTGCTAGCAATGCAACACTACTGAAGAAGTCCCCTGGATAAGACGGAACGGCGGAAAACATGAGTCCACGTCGTGCCAGAGGAATTGAGGGCCGGGGTAACTGTGACAAAGGGTATTGCGGCAACATGACCCCTCCCTAGGCCAGATGTCCATAAAAGCTCACTGGAGCAGCGAGAAGCGGGCGCAGCCTCTGGTCCGCTGACCAGGGGCTTTGACTGGCCGGCATTGTGTGATTGATGAGGTGGCCGCCTTGACGGATGGCCGATGAACAGGTCCTTGGAGTCGGGAGAGGTGCCGTAGCGCGGATCGACTCGGGATGGATGGCATCATAAGAGAAGCGGCCGGTGACCAAAGCAGAACTGACCTGGGATTGAGCATTCCAGAGATGCGGGTTGCGTTGCAGTGCACTGGGCCTACTGAGTTTAGACCAAAGAAGCAAATCAAGAGGCGGATAAGCAGAGAAAAGCCTCGCAATTGGCGATGTGACGTGTGATGGCGGGCTGGTATTGTTTGTGCAGGTCGTGGTGCTGGGGAAGATAATGTGGAAAGATGACACGAAGAGGCGCACAATATGTATACACGAGGGAGAAAAAAGACAAGTCTGTGGTGCACTGGTGGCACGTGCCGCGGCGCAGAGAGGGGCAGGCCGCAGATGGCAGATGCCCAATGGCTACGGAGTACAACCGCCTACAATCGCAGAAGTCGCCCACAAATCGGCGGTCGCCCTGTCGCTACGGAGTACATGTGTATGTACGTCATAATGAATGTATTTACATGTACTACGTAGGTCCATATGTACATATTTTAGGGCAAGTTTGTTCGGCCTGTAGGCTATAGCCCGCTGCCCAGCCTCCGGAAAAATACTTCGTCATGGGGCACGTTTGAATTCCGTTTTAAGATTTGCTGTTCCAGACATAATAAGCAGAGGTTCTCAATGGGATTCAGGTCAGGGTTGTCCAGAGGAGTCACCCCTAGCGCCTCGAGGCAAGTTTTCACGATTCTGGCCGTGTAAACCGGCACATTGTCATGCACAACGATAAGTTCTGAGCATCATTGGAAAGTATTCTTGAATATGATCACGGTAAATGGCGCTTGTGACGCCGCATCTAGCACGACGAAAGAACCCTGATCGCCGTGGCGGATTCCAGCCAAAAACATGAGGCTATTTCGGGTGTTTTTGACTCTGTCTTGTTCAAAATTGAAGTTGATTGCTTTCAAGCCAAAAATGAGCCCATTATCTTGGTTAGAAACCCAGTTGTCGTCATTATAAGTTCAGGGTGCATTTCTGACCGGCAAGGTGCCAAACCCGCTCCTGGGTCTGTCCATCGCCGCGCTCAATAACGCATTCATCTGTCCATGGAAAGCGGCAAAATTGCGCAAGCGGCTTGTCAAAATACTCGAGCGCGAGCTGGAGCATTTTTTTGGGTGCTCTTCTGATAAGCATGGGTGTTGTGCGACATGACGATGCTTTCAGGTGTCGTGCAATTGTCTCCGCAGAAACATGAGACGCTGTTATGGATTAGTCTTTGACTAATCGTGGATAGATAAGCGGCAAGTCTGGGATGATTACTTGAGACTCCCCCCACTGGGCGTGGAGGTACTTAAACAGCTAGGAGGGC
>SRQH01000198.1:0-42279 GCA_018360345.1 Claviceps sp. LM84 group G4 | reverse complement strand
CCCCCCCCCCCCCCCTTCTTACGCGCAGAATCCCCAGCGAGAAGAAGAAACTCGAACATGGGAAAGAAGAGGAAATTGGTCAAACATTCAGGGTTGCGCAGAAAAGGCAAACACCGCACCGGACCGGGCGTCTTCTTCCCGACGTTGTACCGTCTCCGGCTCCTTTTGCGCCTGAGTCCTGACTCCTGACTCCTGAGGGTCCTTGCCGTTGCTTCACTGCAATCTGCGCTGGCAAAAAGAGAACCCGAAACAGCGGCCCAAACCTTGCTGGGATTTTTGTCTTTTGTTTTGTTTCCCCCAAAGTAAGGTTCCGTTCGGAGCTTCCCCAGGCATCCACCGCTGGACGGAGCTTTTTCTCAAGCTTGGCCCCGGAGCGCCTCCGCGCGAATCGTCCTCGAAAGAACCAATCCAGGATGAGGCGCGCGGCCGCCCCCGTTCTACGGAGTACATATGTAGGTATGTATGTAGTCAATACGGTATAGGTACATATGTACATACCTACCTAGGTAGTCATGTATGATGTAGGTACATCTGTACGATCAAGTGCCATGCCAGAGGCGGGCCGCGGGAACGCACCAAATTGGCACGTTGGAGCTTGCCGGCCGATTCCTCCGAGGCGGAGGAGACGACAACCGACCGACCGCGACGCCAGACGGATCCAATTCTCGAACGGCGGACAACGGACACCATGGGCTGGCTGGGCTTGATGCGCGAAGCCCCGAGCCGTCCAAGGTCTTGGCAGGAGCTTACTGAGTTGTACATTACATACCTACATACATACATACATACATACTCCATATGTACGTGCGTTCTCAAGCCTCCACGCCCTAAGCCCCAGCTTCTCGTTCGATGGCTCGAATGCTTCAATCAACCTAGCAGTGCCAAGGCGGCTGCGGGGGGCGGGCGAGATGTTGCCATGTAAATTGCTAACTGCTGTCGAGGGCTGAATCGCAATGGGGAGACGGCGCGTTGCGGCAACTCTCGCGGCCGAGGCGTGCGGGCCTCGGGAAGGCGGGTTATGGTCCAGCTTAGTAGCTTGACTCGTTGGTGTAGCTGACTCGTGAAATCGTGATGCATGTTGCTGCTGCTGTAGTATGTTTGCGGACGCGTGGGTTGCTTGATGAACCCAAAATGCAGGTAGGTCTAAGGTAGGTAGGTATGTAAACACCTAGTTATTAGTTAGCGGGAGGGAGTCCGTGGGGAAGGCGGGTTGCTCCGAGATGTCAACACCCGGGCTGTGGTCTAGTATGGATGCGAATCGTGGACTGAGCCGTGGACTCATCTGCGGGCTGAATCGTGGAAACATGGAATCGTGCAATTGTCAATCCATGGGCCCATAGTTTCATGGAATCATGGATTCGAGGAATTAGGGATGGACTCGTGGAATCACAGACTGATGATGGATCACGAAATCATGGACGTAGCGACATATGTATGGACTGGAGGGAGGATCTGCTGCATCGAGCATCTGGTCCCAAATCTAAAGGCCGTCTAATTATCTAGTTGATAGCGTGACAACGTGGGCCAAGATGCAAACACGCCAGCTTTCGTCGCGGCATGACGTTTTCTTCGGTTGGCAAATTCATCGAACGGCCCGGCATACCAATCTCATCCATCCGACCCTTCAGCCCCCCATTCATGCATTGATCTCTATGAGTATGAGCACAGTCGTCCAATAATACATAGTGCAGATGCTTACCCTCGATCCCTTCCAAACTCCAAGCCTATCCCATCAAGCCCAAACCTGAATCCGATCTCGTCGCGTGATGAAGCGATGCTAAACGGGTTCAATGGTATGAGATAATGAGAATCGAGAGGTATATGTGCATAGGTACCTAGGTAGGTACCTACCTCCTACATCCTACTTGTATCAGGTACCTATGTACCTGTAACCTGGTACATACCTCATGCAAGAAGGAGATTCGCGCCACACACCGGCATCTCGACAAAGCTCTAACCTGCGATTCAACAATCAGACAGGCTATAGGAGACAGACATTGAAACGCCTTCCTGTCGAGGATATCGCTGGGCAGTCTGTAAGTTGTAACAGTGCATGTTCTGCCAAGGCAAACCCCACCTTATTCATGTCCATGAGTCCGGATTGCCCCCTTTGAGCAGTTGTTCTGCGCTCAAGTCCAAGCACCACGCTAACAGGGCGGAATCTACCTACATACGAACGCGCGCAAAGGATTAAAGATGCACATGGTATCTACGCGAAACAAACATCTGGTATAATTAACACGTAGCTTGCATATGAAATGTGGCTTGCATGCTGTCCCTTTAAGATGCCATGTCTTAGCACGTGTTGATATGTGCACAGATAAGGACATGTTGATATGTATATGCAGTGCGCACTGCCACAACATGGGTTGGCAGCTGGCTCAACCCTTTTGCCTCGGTACATATGTATGTACAATACTTCAACACCCTGAATATTGGCCTATTACATATGTAGCTTGCGAAATTGATCTCATGACACGATTTCCAATCTATTCGTCTCGAAAGCAGTCATGTGAAAGCAGCGAGTTGGATATCGTCTCGAGGCCGCTATGTAGGTACGGAAACCAACCACCTACCCAATGTAGAAACCTGCTTATTATCTACCTAGGTAGTGCTAGCACAGTCGTTAGAACTGTAGATAGGCTTGAAGTTGTCTACCTAGTCATGGCGGCCAGCACTTGTTATCAGACCATTGGATGTCATCCAGAGCCGAAGGCGATCGCAACGGCGCAATGTGCCACCAATGACCACCATTCCAGACAAAGGTTAGGCCACTTTCACCAATCTAAACTTGCCATCGCGATCAGTGCATCCGTGCACCCGCCTATCCGCATCTTGGCCATACCAACAGATCGACAACACCAAACACGAGTCGCAATCCTCACAATGTACGAGTCGACAAATCACGCAGGACCACACAGTTGAATCAAGAGAAAATCAGGTGTCTGGTGTGCAACATGTAATTACCACAGTTTACATCTGATGCATCCCCAAAACAAAACCTGGCCACAAACGCGCGTTGCACACGCCATTTTTTGTTCTACTCATCGAAAACCTGCGTCGTCCTTCCGGGTGCAGTACGTTACATATATGATATATGCCATGTTTTTTTTTGGCGAAATTCCTTCCATTGTTCTGCACCCCTGCACGTGAATGAATGTATGGAATCATGGATTGTACATATGTACATATGTCCCTATTCAAGTCGTTCGTGCATGCAAGGAAAAAGAAACCCAGATCCGATCCCACGGCTCTGGTCACTACGACGCCCCGATGGTCTGGGGACTCGGGAGTACGGAGTACAGGCCGTTGGAACTTGTAGCCTGTAGGCTGTAGGGCTCATCGACTGAGCACTGAGCAGTGAGGACTAGGGACTACATTGGGTAGGTGGCCACTGACTGCGTGCCAAAAGTTAAACGGTCGATACCCGTGGCCAAGGTTATTATTCGATGTCGATGGCACCGCACCGGCTTTCCCACACTCTTGGCAAACCCCATCTTTATGCGCGCGCGCAAACCGCCAGCTTTGCTATCACTCATTTGGGTGTATGTATGTATGTACATATATAGACTAGGCTGTATAAGTCGTCGTCTAGGTATCGCGTTGCGAGTTTAGGTTTAGGATCGGAAATTGCAGAGGCCATCAGGGAGACGCCGATGACGCTAAGCCAATTCGGGGCAACTAAACGCCAAGATGTTTCTTAGCCCTAAGGCCTGGGGAACTGGTTCGATGGACTTGGCAGAAACTTTGTGTGCTTCCAAGTTGAAGTGGCGGGCCTATGCCTGTACCGGGGGAGAGAAGTACATATGTACCTACCTACTCCGTAGAAGAAGTAGAAGAAGAAGAAGAAGAAGAAGAAGAAAGGGGGGCGTGTCTTGAGATGGAAACCCCCGGGGGCTTCTGTTGTGCATGAGCCCAACCGGGGACTGTGGGTGGAACTTGAACTGTTGCGGATTGTCTGGATTGATATCCACGGAGTTTTTACTCCACAAGATGCTCCTTTTCAATATGTAACTTCAATATATCTGGTGCGCTCGTCTTGTTGATAGTGATACATACAAAATTTCTGTACTTGACAGTTGGCACTGCATGTGCAACTTTATCAGGCAAAAGCGCTGAGCCGAGGCTTGTCTTGGCTTTGTTGTGTTCCATGATCCATCCATCTTGCCTAACATTGATTGGCTGGGCGTCCGTGCATGCAGTGGAAGCTTTGCTTATTACGGAGTACATACCTACTAATAGCATTACTCCGTAGCCTTCGAGACATCTTTTGTCGGCTCAAACCGGCTTCTCCACCGAAGAAACAGCCAAACAGCCAACTTCATGCTGGCGCTCGCTCTTGAGCTGGATTGAAACATGACTGCTCAACCTAATCATGCTGCTGCCTGACTTGTCATGAACGATTCGATAGAAGACCGTGTTGAGATAATCTTGTGGCCTGTACATGAGACGCACTAGGGAAACAGATGCTGTGATGCAGAAACCGGCATGTTTCTATTGTAGGAGGATGACTCGAACTGAGCCTCTTGTCAGCTCTCATCATTCCAGCGTCATGGGTTGTCTTGTGTAAGAACAGGAGAAGCAAGGCCTCGTTTTGAGTCTTTAGTCTCGAGTCTCGAGTCTTGAGTCTTGAGTCTTGAGTCTTGAGTCTTGAGTCTTGAGTCTTGAGTCTTGAGTCTTGAGTTGTTTCTCAGATACATATCATTCTGAGGAGAGGAGGGCGTCTGGCTCCTTCGTGCTTAGGGATCTATCCGGAGGCAACCACCGTCCCAAGGTGCAGCGGGCCGCAAGTGGGCTGACAAGCTTTGGCTACCTACATAGCAACCGGGTTCCCAGGTCAGCTTATTTCATGCAGCCAACTGACATGCAGATGCAGACGACTCATCAATTGCTTGTCTCATGTTCATATCGTCAACTGTCAAGAAGAAAGGGAGCCGCCTCGAGTTCCTTCTTATTTACTTCGGACATACGGAGTCCTATCCCGGAATATCTTGCATTCTTGCTACAGAAAATTACAGGCCGCATGTCGTTACCGCGATGGCTGTGACAGCCGCGAGATAATGCCAAGTTTTGTAGTCTGGCCAAAACAACAGCGTCCAGAGTTCAGACAGCTATGTAGCACACGTAAGCATCAGGTTCGAAACAATACCAATTTTGACTTCGTCAGCCGCGACAATATCCATTCGTAGAGAATGTCAAACCACACGTGTCTAACCCATCAATCTCTCTCGCTCGCCCTTACTATATGTATTAGCAGAGCCAAGGACTTTGCCCTGCTCCACTCTTTGCAGAAGCCGTCGGCCTTTGTCTTGACACGAAACATGGCCCATGCCGCATCTCCAGAAAAAGAAATTGAACGTAATTATGTACGCCCTTGGGCTGGTTGTGTCGAGACTCGAGGAGTCGAGAGGCCTGGCGTCTCTGCCCGAGATGGAAGTCCCCCATATCTCGCAAGATTCGATTGTCCTTCCCGTACGCATACTCCGGCGCTCGACCACCGAAACAACACCAACAAAATTGCTTGCTACATACCTATGTACTGATTTTGTGCTTCCCATATTGATATGATGATAACAAGTGCCATCCTTCTTGATATCCCACGCACCCATGCCATGCCACGTCATTTGATAGGTCGCATCGGGCTCCCCATGGGCAAGATGACCGGGTACAGCCATGTTGACGGAGCATCCGGGACGATGAAGCGTCAATGCCTCGGAAGGTCCCAGGATTTGGGTTGCAACTTGCAAGTCAACTTGCAAGTGACATACATGAATCAACCGAACGTGCATAGGAAACTACCTACTCGTTCGGGAATTTCCTGCGCGAATGGCAGACTACGTGTTTAGCAGCGTAGGTATCGCGATTCGCGTGTCTTTGTACACCACACGCAGAAGAAGAGAGGCAGTTTACGGCACTTCCGAATACCTACCGTAACGCACAAGTTGCAACGCACAACGCACGATGCACAACGGAACACGGGAGCTTCGGATGGCCTACTACGCGAAAAAGGGGCTATGTAGACTAGACTTGGGCTGGCTGTTTCTGTTTGGGCTCGTTGCTTGGGCTGGAAGCTTAATCCACCCCGCGAAGACGGCCTCGACCGCGCCGTACATTAGGTAGGTAGGTAGCCTAAGGTAGGTACTGTAGCCTGCTGCCTAGGTGCTCCGTATGCTGTGCTGTCGCGGTCTTCTGTCAGTGCTTGTTGGGTCGAGCGCCTAAAACAATGCTGCCGCCCAGCCTGTGGTCCTGAGTCCTGACTCCTGAAGGTTTGCTCATTTCAGTTCCAAGCACGGACATTGGACATTTGCGAAAGCGTGCATATTATTGTTAATTACTCCGTAAAGTTACCGCGTACGACGAGAAAGCGAATCTAATGGGCTGTGCTCTTTCGTATCTGCTTGTTCTGTCTATTGCCGTTGGCCTTGGCTAACTGAAGAATTGCCTGACAGCCCACTTCTTTTACTGGCCACAGCTTTCTTCCCACTTTCCTCTCCAGGTGCGAGTTTCTACGGGAGTATGGGGACTCAGGAACTCGCATTGGTGCATAAAAATGGCTAGGTACTCCGTACACTGACCAATTTTTGGCTTTTTCTCTCCTTGGTACATAGGTACATAGTGTGCACGCCCCCCCTTTTTTTGCGCAAGCTTGCACGCCCCTAGCGGTCCGCAAATCCTCATCCCCCCCCCCATTTTAGACGCCCCCTCTCACTTCGCACGCCCACTTTGACCCACAGACACACCCTTTCTAGACTGCGAAGGGGCCCCCCCGCCAACTTACCTTGCGGTCCACGGCCTCAGCCGATCAAGGCCATCGAGACGAAGTTGCTAAAGGCCTGGCCAGCATCGACGATTAAGGTGTACTGCGTGTACTTTTGGAAACAAGTCCGTGGATCCTCTCTGTTCATCCCGAAAGCCCTTTTCTTTCTCTTTAATTTCTGGCCATCCCTTCCGGACATTATTTCATCAACTCGATCCCTCCCCTTGATCCAGTCGCTTTGCCCTGTCTTACTCTCCCTTCTTTACTCAAACACTCAAACACACACACTCTCGCACACTCACACACACCTTCCATCGAGACTCGCTTTTGAAAAGCACAACAGCTTCGACCCTTTTAGGTTTCCACCACTCACTCGTGGTCGTTGGGCAAAGAACACAGACAACACCCCCTTGTCGGACTTGTGTCACCTTCTTGTCGAACAAGAACAATTTCTCTTGCGCGAACTCTCAGCACACCCTGGCACAAGCCGTTTCATCTGAACAACAATACCGATACAATTCCACAACAACCACTTCGGCGCTGCAGTTAGCTCCGAAATTCTCCATCTCGCCTCAGATACCCCGACCTATCACTACGCGCGTCAGCTCAGCGGGGTCACACTTTGCACTACGTCCAAGTGCTGTCAACAAGTTGCTTCATCAAACAGATATAACGAGCCCGAAGCCATGTCTTCCTCCACCAGCATCCCATCTCAACCCCACCGATCGTCCTCTACTTCGTCGTCTGAATCAGGACACTCTACCGACACATCCTCATCTTGCTACTCTGGTCATCATCGATTCAGCATGGACGCCACCGCAGCTCCTCCTCGTCCTGTCGCCTCGGTAGAAATCTTGCGATGCATGCGCTGCGCTCGTTCAGTCGAAGCTACATCAACCGACGATGTAAGCTCAACTGGGATGGTGCGCATCGCGCACAACCTCTACTACTGCGAACGTTGCGCCAAGATGGTTGGCTACAAATGAGCCATCCACGAATGCACAACCACAATCCGATCGGTAGTCCCATGGCCACTTCGACTCAAGTGCGAGACTTCATTGTTTCTCACCTCCGCCAGCCACACCTACGATCTTCTTCTTTCTTCTTTGGTTCTGTCTACAGACGCATACAGATTGTGCGCATCGCGGGCTGCGCCAGTCCATTGTTACCTTACATACCCCAAATTATATACATCTTTCCGACTTTCAACTTTCTTCAGCGACTTTTTTCTCTTTTTTAAGGACAGGATACCCCCCCACCCCCCCCCAACATCGACAATGTAGCTGCTAGCCAGCGCCAGGATGCCACTACGCCAAGTCATGTATGAATTTTCTTTTGGAGTCCACCATACCCTCACCTGCGCCAATACCCTCGATCGACTGCCGCAATGAGACCGGACGCGTGCGCGATGCTGGATCAGACGGCGCTTAGCACATAGCCTTGATGGCGCGGAGAATGTTCTTACGCATACAAGACGACATCTTCACCAGGCCGAATCATAACCGAATTGATCCATTACTACCGAGTCCGCCGTGATAAACTCGGCGAACGCTTGAGCGACTGCCACACAGTCGATTGCGGTCAGATCTCGGGTCGAACGATCCGCATTGTTCTCTTATCATATGCGTCCGGCGTTCCCAATACGATGATGATGCGACGACTCGAATGAACCCACTCGGACGGATTGAACCTATTTGCCGTCGACCTCCGAGCCAGTCATACACGGGCTATTCAGGCTGGACCAAAGCCGCGACTTGACCTGTATGCACAGCCCTCCGCGACAGGATACTGTTCCACGAGGCAAGGTACTCGAAGACAAGACGAGTTATTAGTATCTTGTCGTCTTAGCTCGGCCATTGCGACGGAATTTGCAGAATTGAGGAGCAGGGCAGGCGACCAGGCGCCCTGGGGTTTTTTATTTTGCGGATTTGATATATGATACCGGCATGAGCTGCCGTGCAGCAAAACAGCAAACCTTGACTGATAGATGAATGAAATTTCTTTTTTTGTTAATCAACTCCTATTTCTTATTGATGAACTTAAACACCGCTGAATACCGAAATGCCACTGCCGCGAACCACAAATTATGTTAAAGGTCCTCCCGGTTCTCCCGGTTCTCCCACGCAACACCCGCATCTGCAAGCAACAACTCCGTGGACCGTACGTACGCGCGTCGGTCGGCATATTACCAACCTTACTCCGTACAGTACCTAGGCAACTAACGACTCCCAGACGACCCCCCGACCCAGGCCCAGGCCCATCCTCAGCCTTGTCTCATCCCGTCTTGTCTCGTCCAGTCATGTCCTGTCCCCTCGGGCCCCAGGCTCCAGGCCTTTCCCCTTGTTCCGCCCGCGGCCCCATGTACCTATGTAGGTACCTTAGGTACCTTAGGCACCTGTGCAGTGTGCAGTGTGCAGTGTGCCCAGTGGTACCCACTACCTGCCCTTCTGCCAAATTCCCCTCCTCACCGCTTCCATGACCCCCCCCCCCCCCTGGGACCATTCATGATTCCGGCCTTCGGGCCTGGAAATGTCTTGGCAAAAGGCTTGGCAGAATTTCTTGGCAGGGGCCCTTACTCCGTGGTCTTGGCAATGGCAATGGCAGTTGCAGTTGCGGTTGCAATTGGAGATACATACGTGAAGAGAGAGTCAGTCCTATGTTTGGATATACTCCGTGATAAGCAGAACAGTCGTGTCTTGCAAGGAAGAACGTGTGTGCACATGTGTACTCCGTAGGTACTCCGTAGGTATGTAAATAGTATGTAAATAGTATGTAAATAGTATGTATAACAATGGTGTAGGTAGGTAGGTACTGCAAGTCTGCAGGTAGGTACATATATACCTACTCCGTATGTATCGCCAGTTGGCAGGAAGAGTGGGTTTCGGGGAGGGCCCTTGTTTTTCTGAAACAGAGGTCTGGCAACTTGTTTTTGCGCCGTTGCGGAACTTTGACTTGCATGGTAGGTAGCCTGTACATAGCCTGTTACTCCGTAGGTACATATGTACATATGGGGAACTGGGGGCGCGCAACATGAGGGCACGTGATATTTAGCATGGCGCGTGCGCTTCAATCGTGTGAACTTCGAAGGCGTATTGCATCATGTATCATGATGTATGTACGGAGTACACAAATATTCTGAATGTACGAGTGGGTGCGGCACTGAAGAGACGGGTACATACCTACATACCTATACCTACCTTATAGGTACACATGTACCTAAGTATGAGTATGTAGAAATTTTCACATGCAAGATGCAGCATGAGGCAGCACCAGAAGCATAAAAGTGGGTAGCTATGCGAGATGGCACAGATAAAAACGGGAAACTGTGAGATGGGAAATCTGGGGATGAACCATGTATGTATGTACATACGTGTTTGAGCTGAGCTGCTGCGCTGCAGGTGCTCAGCGTGAGCGACTTGTAAGTTGTGGCATGTTGCCCCAAATACGTAATCCATTCCTCGCGCAATCGCATCATGAGACTCCCATCCCAGGGTCTCGAGTCTCGACTCTCGACACATATCAACACCGTACCGTAATTGAAGGTTCACAAGTTAGGTTCGCGACGATGATACTGTCTGCATTCCCCCTTTGTGTTTCGTCGTCATTGTCCTGTCCCGTGGCATCATCACAGAAGTACATATGTACATACCTACATCCATTAGGTACATAGAGCGCACAAACGTGCAACAGTCAGCGATTCATGAGCCGCGAACGCTTCTGTGTCTCGGGGCTGTTGTTTGAGATTCAATCCGGGGCTCGACCCTTTCTTATATTTCTCATGGCAAGTTACAGAATGGCGTCGCGCCATTTGCGCGTTGTGTGTATGTACCTATTTATTAGTACCTACATATCTTGGGTTTGGGTTTTAACTTTTGTGTGGTGCGGGTGCTGAATGGGGAAACACCCGATGCCGGAATGCGGGACGGTTTCTTCTTCTAAGTTCTTGGCCAAGGGTCTTTTTTTTTTCTCACCAGATGCTCTTTACATAATGTCCTGTCACCTGTGACCTGTCTTGTCCGTAGGCGGCCGCACGATGACTTCATTCCTTTTCCTCCTCTCCGACTCCGAAGTTCGTCGCTTGTTGGGCTCTTGAGGGGGGGGGCTTCCAAGTTCCATGCAGCTTTTGGGCGGCTCATTCCTCTGCATCGCTTCCACAACCCCCGGAGATCTTGGGGTCGCGTCTTCCCACCCTTCTAGACTCTCCTGAGTCTTCACGCGATGCATGTACATACATATGTACATACAATGTACGGACTACGGAGTAATAAGTCGTCTTCGTCGGCTCCATCTCCGTATCAACAAAGACCGTGTGTTGGTCGCGTTTTGGGGAAACGCGCACGCCGCTGGGAATGCAGAACCATGTTGTGGGATGAACCAGGATGAAACGCGCCCATGCGGACAATCTAGATGGCGCCGCCGCCTTGAGAGAGCTGAATCGTCGAGGCGAGCCCGGTACCGCTACGAACCAGTTACATATGTATTATTAGGCCGTCCATTCTCATGCCCTACAGGCTCCGGTCCACGGAGTACATAACGGGAAACGCGCGTCTTGCTTTATTTTGGGCGGCGCCGGTGCGGGCGGCACTGCAGGAACGGGAGACGGACAAGTGGTAGGTTAAGGTACGGCTGAGTGTTGATGTAATGTACATATGTACAATTCATACCTAGGTTGCGGTCAATTGGGGGAATGCGTTGCCGTCGCTGGAAACAAGGGGCGTTGAGAATAACTTATTCAAACGACAATCTCCCTTTCTGGTCTGACTTTTTCTGCGTGACTGGAGGCTCTGGGGCTTAAGTACATAAGAGGTAGCCTGGTGTGTCGCGCCGCGCGCGTGTACCTAGTACCTATGTACCTGTTCCCGGGCTCGGCTGACGACACGACGAATCTTGGCGGAATATGGGCGGCGACTCGCACGGGGTAAGATGAGACTATGTATCATAAACGAGGTGAATTTGGTGGTTCTCGTCCCGAAGTCTGAAGGGCGTTCCGAAGGGACGGTGCGGCACATCGCGAATGGTTGATATGGGACAGCCCTGCCCCGACATTCGGAATTCCTGCGTCGTTGCAAACTTGCAATTTTTTTTCCCTTCTGTCCTGACTCCTACCTACGGATTGTGTACCTATGTATCCGTATACCTATCCTACATATTTTGCATCCCTTCTCTGCACCGTTTCTTTACTTTGTTCTCCTTCTTTTCCCTTTCCATCCCCCTGCACGGAGGAGCTTATCTTCTCCAACAGCGGCAACGCCCGTCCCATCAACACCTTGAGGCTTATCGCAAGCCAGCTGCCATCGTTCCCTCCTTCTCGCGTCTCGCTTCCCACCCTATTCTAGAATCGTCTGCCGCGCACCCCCCCCCCCCCCCCCCCCCTTCCCCCTTCCCCCTTCCCATCGGCCCCGGCCCTTCGCTTCGGCATCACGGCATTTTGGATCGTTCTGGGAGGGCTTGGCAGCACTTGGCGCAAGTCGGGGCCGCCCAGTCTCCAGAACATGTGCACCTCTTCTCCGTAGGCTCTCTCGGCTCTAGAGGCTAGAAGGCCAGAGGAAAGAGAACATGATGCAGGAATCTCGCATTTCATTGAGCTTGCCTTGGCCCTTCAGCCAAAGGCCCAGACACTGGCTAATATGTATACTGAAATACCTACCTACCCATTGGCTGCTGGCCCCTAGGTTAGGTAGTTGCGTTCTTGGGACTCGACTCTCGGGATTGTCATGGAACAAAAAGTGTGTCGTGTGAGTAGAAATTAGGCACCATCCGAGGTCTAGGTATGTAAATATTTAGGTACTCCGTACCTAAGTATATTCTGTATCTTCCTTTGTTCTTTCCGTTTTTCCGTTTTGCCTCTCCCGGCCCGACACTGCCGGCTCCCGGAGTCCTGGATGCCGAAGTGCGCGGCCAATAAGGCTGGCGGCTTGTGGCCGCTGCTTCCAAGTTCCCTTGCCTTCGCATTGATAGCGCCAAGACGACTGCTTTGCCATCATAGGTATTCTGTACTCCGTACTCCGTATGCAATTGCTCAAGAAACCAGGGACTTGACTCTTGAGGACGCCAAGAAAGTGCCGTGGTACATCATTGAGAACTGCCAGTTTGCTGTTGCGACTCCGAGGGGCGCGCGCGGCGCATGTGGTCACTGGTACATATGTACTCCGTATGTACAGTACATATGTACCCCCTTTTCGCGGTCGCGCAGCACGTGGGTGAAGCGCGAAGACGAGGCTTATTATTACTCCGTAGACGCGAAATTTCATTTCTCGCTTCGAAGTTGGGTGCAGTGGGACCCACACAAGTGCCGCGCCACGTGCCACACAAACGAAAACTGGTTGAACAAGTTCGAAGTTGTTGAGAGTGACAGCATGGGTTGCTAACTTGCTGTACAGCCTGTACGGAGTACTGCTTCACCGTTTTGTATGTAACAGTACCTGTTACGAACCAACTCGTGGGACACTCGATGCAAACGCGTCGATTCGACTGCTATAAATCGTTCCTCGTTACTTAGATGATGGGCAGTTTGTCCAAAGGATCAAAAATTAAAAGTACATACCTAGGTACAAATTTACATACATACATACGAATAAGATCAGGACGGACAACTTAGGTACTACTTAGTACTTACAAGGCAACAATCTCGTCCCGCTGCCCAGTGATACGCTTTATAGTGCCTAATACCAAGCACCCCGTTCACACCTCCTTGCGGCCATAGATTAGCTGGGAGATCGTCAGACTGAAGTCAACTTCAATCCTACGGATGCCTATCTGAAGGTCGTGTGTTCGAGTCACACTGGCCGCAGTTATTTTTGCTTTTGCTCGATTGGGTTCAACGTGGTCTTTTTTCAATACGTTCGCGATTTCACTTGCTGATCTTTCATCAGTTTCGCGCGCCTGCAGAGTATGTATAGTTATACGTCTTTGTTTTTCATACTTGGACCAAGTATGTGCCGCGTGCGTGACGTCTACATACTCTTCTTGCACGAATCAGACAAACATCCCGCGCACGGCAGATCCCTCACTTGAAATACCGGTCCGTACCGAGTATTTGTGCTTCCATGACGGGTTACAATCACAATCTTGAACTCAATTGCAATGCGACAGCGATTCTTCATCGATCGCTCTTCCCTTCCTGGCAGTGGACGCGAATTGCCTTCGACGGACAAAACTCGCGTGTGAGGGCGTCGAGCGAAAACAAGTAATCGGTTTCGGTCAACTCGAGGCCCAATGAGCCCTAAAAGGTAATTCCTCATGTTAAGAAACTATGTATACGCAACTCCAGGCCAAGCCCAGGCCAATGAACCAGACCAAAGAACTCCATACGCCGCCATCGTGCCACATCAACCCCCTCGTAGATTCAGCCCAGGCATCGTCATCAGTATGTACACCTTTTCGCTCCAGCTCACTCCTCCATCTTATCCTGGCCATCCTTGCCCAAGTTCTTGAGCAGGTAGCTTCGCTTGAAATACTCGTTGGGATGAACAATCGTCTCCAGCTGACTAGAAGTCATGACGCTCTCATCCTTGGCCTTCCTAATTTCGGCCTTGTGAACATGCTCAAACACCCTATTTGATCGATCAAACAACACCGTTAGCTTGCTGTTCTGGACGCGCACCCAATGGACCATGCCAAACAGCCAAAAGAATAGTTTCAAGAAATGGAACAAAAAGAGAGCCTCTCAACGTACCGGTTACAAGCCATGTGGAACTTTTGCTTCTCCTTGTCCTCTTTTACTCCCTGGAGGACCGCTCGGTCCGAAACACCCATCGCATTGACCAGAGCCGTCAAGTTCTCCATGTTGAAGTGTCGATAAGGACACCCGTGCGCCTCTCCCGGGCCGGGTGGGTGCTCCGTCAAGATCTTCTGACAGCTGTACGGGCTATAGCCCCCGCCTCGACGGTTAGAGTCTCCGCCGACCTCGCCATACGCGTGGCGCACGTTATATCTGTATTCCTTGTTGAACTGATCATCGGTGACTTTGTGGAAGGAGCTCCGCCAGAACATCAGACACTCCTCCAAGTTCAGGCCTATGCCTTTGAGGAACAGCGTGTACTGCAGACGGCCGTAGTGCTTGAGGTGTGCGTCTCGTCGTAGCGACCGGTGCAGATGAGACATACAGGCCGGGAAATGCTGCGACAGATGATCAATGTTGGAGGCGGTGATTTGTGCACCGGCCGGGGCTGTCGAGCTGGAGACGTAGGTGGAGTCGGGGGTGATGAAATTCTTAGACAAGTGGTTCAGGATCGGGGTAAGACGATCGTCTTCGTCGAGGCGCGGGAGTGCCCGAGCAGTGAGCTAAGCGAAAGGAGACGACACAGAATAATGTCAGTGAGAGAAACGTTTTGTCTATGTCATGAGATTGTCTTGAGGATTTCGTAATGATGTCAAGATGAAGGAAGCACGCCATACCTCGAGCTGCTTCTCCAAACGCGACGAGAACTCGGCAACCACCATACTCGATTGTTCGCGCCCGGGCACAAACGCCTTGCCCTGCTTCAAAAAAACCCTCCGGCCCTCCACCAGGTCTGGCACTCTCTCCCAGTCAACTTTGAACCACATGTCGTCCTCGAGGCTAGACTTCTTGCCTGCCATGGCCGCCAGGTCCGCAGCATAGTCACTCTTTTCCTCATCCGTCACGGCCTCCCACCAGTCCAGATCAAGGCTCGACACGAACGCGGATCTCTCGGTCATATCATCGTTATTGAACCGCATGCGGAACAGCATTGTCTCGACGCGGCTGAACCGCCGGCGCAGGTCCTCGGTGGACGAAAAGGCCAGACGTAGGATAAAGTGACTGTAGTGGTCTTTTTGTCTCTGCGCAAACAGCCGCGCCGAAGATGAGCTGTTGGTATCGAGGGGGACGTATTTGTCCAATATGGGCTTCATGTGAGCGGCTGTCTCGGCGGGTGTTCGGTTTCGAAACGAGCATGCTTCCAGCTCGGCCAGGACTGCCACATCGTGTCAGCCTCGTTTTGTGTCGCAGAGTCTTTGCATGTCTCCGCGTGTCTGTATCGTGAAGGAAAAAGACTGTGCGAGTAGGGTGAGAACAACGAACCTCGAAGTCGATCAATGGCCCATTGCTCAAATTGCTCCAGCGTGATGTCTGCCGTCGGCGCATCCGTGTAAAAATTGAGTCGATGGGGATACTCTGCGTCTTTGTACAGAGGCGCCGCAAACTGCTTCTTTCGATAATCAAGCACATTGCGACGCTTGGGATCGAGCCGGTTGAAGTCTTGTCGCAGCATGGTGGCGGATTGCGTGGATGACCTGAATAGCCCCGAGATCCCCAATGTTGCTGAGAGAACTAACTTCGTGCCCAAACGTCACCGGGATTGGTGGTCGGGGAAGACGCGAAGAAGCGCGTTAAGGCGCGTCGTGGGGGTGGGGTTAATTAAATCATGGCCAGGCGGTATGCCAATCAAATGCGCGCAAATGCGCCTGCGTCCTACAAGATCTCACGAGTCACCACACTCATCCCCCGACTGATCAACAGATAGCCCATCCATCAACACTGTCCAGACCCAGCACCTCATTGAGCCGAGATGGCTTCAACTTCCACGGGGTAAGTGCCCTCAGATGATCCTCACCGATCTCAGAGCAAAGAGCCACAACCCGGTCCCGGCTCTGACTATCGACAGTGACACACACTGTTGGGCAAAACCACCTGAATGGGACCTTCATGATGTCGCAGCCACCGACAATGACAGCGAGGAACTCTAGTAGAGCGTGGCGGTCCCACACTTGATGGCTCAAGAGTCACCAGAGAGATGTGGACGCGTCCAAAGAATAGATCTTCCAAGCTGTGAACGTACCGGGAAGTCAGTACTCTCACTGCGGCCAACATCAGCAACCTACCGCCGTGTCGACTCGGTCGACAACAGACTTCGGCTAGCTCAAAAGACTCGGAAGCACATGCCTCCAATCGGCAACCAACTGCATCGTCCGAAGGTCGTTCAAAACTTCAAATATGCATGTCTCGAATGTTAGGTTGACACTGATTGACGAGCTTGGACAGAATGAGCCCTTGCTAGCCCTGGCATTCCCACCTCTATATCCTCACGGCAAAGGAGACTACCTACCTATTGAACCACGCCTACGCTCGGTGGGTTTCAGTAGGTGGAGTTCAAAGCATATGTGTGTCCAGCGAGCTCTCAGGTGCCTACTTGGCCGGCGGTTCGCACAGCGTCCCAAGTTCCACTTCGTGGCGACGGTGGCGTACAACGTGCTGGTTCGCTCGCAGGCTAATAAGTAGAGCGCCTACTTCCTCAAGAAAGACCAGCGGGAATTATGAATATTCAGTTTACGGTTGAAGCTTAGGGAAATGCTCATTCAGAACACACAAGAGGCACAGAGTCTTCTGAAGTCGGTCAACCGCTATATAGGCAACATGCTGGGAACTCGCCTGTACTGGCAAGGAAAACGAAATGAGCTGACTCAAGTGTGTGGACTGGGGTGTCCAGCTTTGTTCACATGATTATCTGGGTAACTGACTGTGCAACTCTGTACGAAGGCGAGGTGACTGGGGATGTGAAGAAGACATTTCTTGACTTCTTCGAGAGCAAGTTGACGTGGTGGAACTACAATCTGGGTATACCACCTGGCACCAGCCCAGGACACGAACCCGCTAATTACTAGCCATGGAAACTTCTCGTTCGGCAATCTCTTGGCGGTTACGAACCGAGTCAAGGTCCACATGCGCACCAACAGCTACTGTCTTGGGTCACGTAGAGACAATGTAAGGCACCAGATTAGAGACACGGTACGCATGTTTACTTCCTCGTTACGCATCAAATCTAATTGGAGACAAGGGTTGCTGGTTTTCTCCCCAAGGGAGTACACCTGAACAGTGAAAGCTGTACTTCATCCCGATTCCCGTGTACAATGACCCGAGGAACGATCCGAAATTGAGCCAACTACAACCGTACACTGATTCTCGGATACTGACATCTCGCCACAGCCGGAGCAGTGATCAACCACATCGTCAAGTACGTGAGCAAGGCATAGAATAAGACCGTACGTTCAACGATGTTACTGCCAAGGTTCTCCCTAGGACAAGAGAAGACAAAGGCATTGCTTCCTTTCCCCAACTAGGTCATGAACGTCACGGTCGCAGAGCGCGATATCAGTGCCCAGGAGGTCACACACATACTCCGTGACCAACCACTCACCTAGTCCTCACAAACCATCATCCGTGTGGATTGTCAAACGCTCGACCAGCACTGGAAAGGAGATGTCATCACTGGAGGTGGCTAGATTGACGCTTCTCCAGGAATATGCACCAAGTACGTTTCGCTGACGAACACATCTGTCGGAGACGTCTGACTTTCAGTTCATCCAGTTGGTCTTACGGGGTTTAGGGTTCGTTGTGTCGGCGGGAGCGTCTCATCCCGCAGTGCACGCTCGCTCGTGGCTCTGGTGAGCCTCGTCATGATCTGAGGGCGTTCGCTCTGTACGCGGTTGCAGCGTCCTGGAGGCCTTCCAATCTTCCTGGAAGGGGCGGCCTCTTGTAAAGGCGTGGCCTCTGCCGGGCTGCCCCTTGGCGGTGTCCTGTGCCTGTGTTGCCCTCTGAGGCTGCGGAGTTGGCGAAGTGTGTCGGCCGGTTGAGGTAGGCCACTCTGGCCTTCTCCCGTTGAGCATTGGCAGTGGGACACTCGCGGGACTACGCCACGTGTGGCCCGGAGCAGTTCAGACAGTGAGGACGGGCTTCCCCTTTGAAGACTGGGCAGTCTTCGACTCTTCGTCGCCATGGTCGTGTTTGCCGGCTGCGCATCGGCCGCGTCTCGCTGGAGTTTGACAGTGGGCGGCGATGTTGCCCAAGCTTGAAGCAGCGGTAGCACTGCCTCGGATTCACGGCGGCATTGTATGGCATCGCATCGAAGATCTCCGATTCGTACACTATGCCAGTGTCGCATAGCCTGTTCGCCGTTTCGACACCATCGACCGCGACGATGAGGGGGGAGAATTTGGCGGAGCCCCTCGGTTTCCTGGTAGTAACCTTGGCGATCCCGGGACCGTTAGAGGCGATCAGTTGTTTGACCATGTCGGTTGTGTCTTGCTTGTCGGATAATCGGACGGGGAAAGAGTTGACGATGATGGTGAAAAGACTACGGCTTAGGGGTCGGCGGTCGCTTCCAGACCAAACGCCGTCTTCACCCATGCGTCTGCTTCGATACGGGGTCATGCCGGCTCTCGAAAAGTGATCACGGTGTCGCCGCTTGGGAGGCGTCGTGCGGCTACGGCGACCGGTGCCCGGATCGCTCCGTTGACAGCGTTCACGATTTCCACAGGCTTGCGTCCGAAGACCGCGTTGTACTAAACTCCCACCCCAAGCTCGACGTGATCGCGTTTCAAGAACCAACGGGCATTGACAAGATCCTCCCTCATTCCAGCCTTGATCTTTTCCAACTAGCCGTGTATGCGGGGAGAACAACAATCTATAATGTCCACAGACAATACGGGCCCGAGCAGTGGTCCAGCAGGACAGGTACGGACTGGTGCTCAATTGTTCTGAAAGGCATCGAGTCTCGAGATCTATTCGGTATATTCACCCGTGTACGAGGCAGCATGGGTTACACCTATCCAGGAGTTTATGACGGCCCCAGTTCAAGGCAGGAGCGTGTGAGTCAGATCCCTGCACCAGAAGTGCGGAGTTCCGAGTACATAACAAAGCAAGGTATCATCATTGTAACATTATATATGTAGGTACGTCACGTATGAGAGGGGTCTCCGGTCAATTACTCAATTCTATCTTGCGGGGTCTTGATTGTAATTTGTACCTACTACATACATACGTTCGGTCCTTTTGGGCCCTTCAAGCCGTGATACCTACCTATTTGGTGGATCTATACCTGTGACAAGGGCCAATATTTGGGACAAGGAACTGAGGAATGTCAATTCAGAACGTGATGATCGACTGTGACTCCACAAGGATCCGGAAGTTTCCCCTGCCCACTCTTCTACTTTTCAGCTTCTTCCGCTGTCTAGCCTGCTTGCTACTGGTGCTGCTTTTTTCCTTCTTCTTGGCCGGTGGCGGGGTGGTGATCACTGATGTCCTGTTTTTTTTTTTTCTCACGACGGGTAAATCCGGAGTTGTGCCAATTGAATTTGAATCGGACACGTCCCGGGGACCAGCAACCGACGTGGTTGGGGACGTGGATGCTTTGGAACTTGAAAGCATTCGCTGTCGCCGATGTTGACTCGGTGTCAGGTGAGAGGGTTCCGGCTTGAAGCAGAAGAGGCGCAGACAAAATCTTGAATCTTGGACAAGGAAAACATATCATTCTCGAATAGGGCGTACTTTGAATCTTCATTCCACCAACCGGGGCTGCCCTTGTTGATTCCAAGCTTTTGTCCGTTTTTCTGCCAAGAGTCAAAATCGATGATGATAGGGCGGTCCATCTCGTCCAGCATAATATTGTATGGGCTAATGTCATTGTGGACAATGCCCAAGGAGTGTAGATGACAAACACCACGCTCGATGCCCTCGAGACAAAGGTCCTTATCGAAAGGCGTGTTGACTTCCATTCTCTCATTTAAAGTCATTTTGTATTTCGCTAAACACAGGCCCGTAATCCGACCGTCGCTCATGACGCAACCGCGGTATTGGGCAATGTTGGGATGAGGGTGCTTTCTCAAAAGCTCATATGCTGCGATTTCGTGCAAGACAAGGCCACCGGGAGGGAGTAATTCTGGATACTCGCCAGGAACAAAAAAGTCTGCTTCCTTTATGTAGGAGTCTTGCGGTACGGGTGAGGGAGCTTGCAAAAGTCGGGCCGAGTAACGCGGCCAAACGTTGTCGATATCGATGGAGGTTTTTTCGAGACTGTCCATGTCAAGTGTTGAAGATGTGAAGAAACGATCTTCAGTGATGGCGTAAAAGAAGTCTCGATTTGGCCCACGAATGATGAGCTTCGTATGGGCAAACTCCACCTCGTCATTTTGAAAATCGAATACCTCGGCTGATTTGTAAATTTCCATCCTGAACGCTGCGTCTCTAGACACAACTACAGTCAAAGTGATGAGCGCCAGAGAAGGGTCGTCTTGGAAAAGCTGCGCGGAATTTGGGAAGTCGGGTAATTCTGGTCGGATAAGATGTGCAACAGACTAACAGCGCAACTGAACCTTCGATGCTCCCATGTAGTGCGTGCGTGAACTTCCCAGCTTCTGTAGCACGGAAACGCGGGGTCAATGTCATATTTGTACATGAAGGGGAGATTGAGAAAAGTCTATGTAGATACCTCAAGGGACGGGTGCATGTGAGACCTTTTTGTTCATGAAATTCGTACACATGCCAAGACTAGGATCATGGACGGTTTACAAACAGATAAGCAGAGCACACATGTCAAGATGAAGAAATAAGTCGATGCCAAGTTCAAACTTCAAAGAAAGGTAGGAGCGCTTTAAGTACTCGAACCTTGAAGTTTGGCCTCTGATTGTCGTATCTACCTACTCTAGCACCATTTCACGGAAATGTTGTAGTTTGTAATGTGTTCAATCATCATGAGCCTTATCATTTATGTACTCGGCGAACTATTTTTGCCAAAAATGGCAAATGCTACTCAATTCTAGGGGTCCTTTCTCCCTCACTGCTCCAACACAGTGCAACTCCGCTCTCAAACCTGAGTCCTGACTGACTGTCCTGAACATTGGAGGCTGGTCCCGAGTCCCGACCGCAACCTTCACAACTTTCGCCGCTCGCTCGCATTAATCCCCAAAAACCCTTTTTTTCTCTTGCCCATACTATCCCTTACAAGAGGTCAGAGAAATGAGGGTAGCGCTTGATAGGGCCTATAAATGCATAAGATAAACACAGATGCCGTAGCTTGATACATTACCGAGCCAACTTACTCTATTTTATTTTGAGGGTTCGGATTCGGATTCGGGTTTTACATATTTGTCAGAAGTCTTGCAGTTCGAATGCCCACAGTCATAAACTTTACTCTTGTGGAGCGTGTATGGAGTAAGTTGTTTGGTAACTTTAAAGGTGCAAAAGTTCACAAGTTCCTCGATCTCGGAATGCATCTTGTTTAATGTTCGGTCCAAGTCAAGAGTCAATAGTCTTGAATAGACAGCAAAAAAAAAAAAAAAAAAATATTCAACTTTCAATGGCGCTGTATTTGGAATATGGAGTTCCACTGTCAAGTGGCAGAGATTTGCGGAAAAGAAGAAGTCTGGAGAAGCGTGCTTCTTCACAAACGGAGCTCAAAATCGAATCGCGCGGGCCTTTTATACCTAAAACTTCAAAGACGATTAAGCGAGTGATTTATCTAGCGGGAGTCTTTCCATGCCAATCGGCGTTCAGCATACGAGATTCATCATTCGGCGTACCTATGGGCTGACCAGAGCTAGAGCTGCATGTACTACATGTAGTGATATGTATATATGCGTGTTGACGTCCAGTGCGTATTTTAATTACCTATTGAATCCTGAAACCTCTCTGCACGGAGTAGTACGCCTCTGACTTGCAAGTTGCATACCTAATGCAGCGCAAATGCTGCCTCACTGGCCCTCACTGTGTAGCGGCTCTTTATCAGGTTATGTACTGAATGTACATACTCCGTAATAAGGGCGACAAACGACATCATTCGCAACAAGAAAAGCAAAGTCAGTCATTCTACGGAGTACATACATGCCCGATTGGCGAGAGCCAAAGAACAAGCGAATAGTGAGCTTGGGGCGTGTCGCGTGGCCGTATCGCCGACCCACTTTTCAAAACTTGTGTTGCAAAAACTTGCTTTTGCTCAGGCGTCACTGGTCAGTGGTTCAGGCTCGAACGCGTTACGCATCACAGATAAGCCGACGGTCCAGCTTTGTGAGGAGTGTTTCTTCCAAGTTTCTTGAAGCGCCCAAAATCGCGATTTTGTAACCTTCACCGACCTGCTCAGTGCTCCGTAAGAAGAATGATCCAGCCTCGCTGTGACGCGCGAAGTTGCCAACACCAATCAGTGTCGCACATGTTCACTGTTGACATACGGAGCAACCTGGCCTGAATCCCCTGATGAAGAAATGAAGGGAGAGTCAAGAGATGCTCGGAAATCACCATTTTTCTTCGTCTTCCTCTTGTTTTCCATTCCTGTTTGGGGTTTGTCCGTCTCCTCCATTTGGCTACATACCTGGAAGAGGGGTGCTCTCTCATCGTTTAGTTGACACTGGACAGGAAGGGCCCGGAGGGGGGGGGGATAGTTGAGTCGAGACTCGAATCAAATTATAATACAGAAGATGTCACTTGTCTGTGTGTTTATTACATCCTGTTGGGATCCATCTTTTGTCTTCATGTCTTTTTCTCTCCGTTTATCTGGTGGACGACTGGACGTGTGTGGCAGCCGCACATGTTCCGAGTTCAACATGGGATTCATCATGGGACGCCTACGATCTTCGCAGGGATTTGACTGCGCGGGCCATTTGAGATCACTCGGAAGTTGTCGGAACTAGTAACTACGCGCTCCC
The DNA here is from genome assembly GCA_018360345.1 of Claviceps sp. LM84 group G4. Taxonomy (NCBI): domain Eukaryota; kingdom Fungi; phylum Ascomycota; class Sordariomycetes; order Hypocreales; family Clavicipitaceae; genus Claviceps; species Claviceps sp. LM84 group G4. The sequence goes on along the minus strand of SRQH01000198.1, from coordinate 19,088 downwards.
AGTGCAGGGCGCAGGAGGAGGACACCAATCAATTCCCGAACGACCTGCCGTCTGTTCAGTGTTTATTCTCGAGCGGCGCCCTCATAGAGCACTCAATGTTCATCCGTGCGGTATATCGCCCAGAACTGAAAAGCAAGTTCGAGCCTTCTTCGAGTCGCTGTAGTATGGTGTTGTGCTCGCTGCGTGGGCTTCTATATCAATGAACGTATATGACCTCTGTCCTGCGATTCCAACAGCACTCTTACCATCGGTGTACGCCGTCTCCGACTGGCCGCTGGTTGACGCCGGAGTCCGGACGGGTCACAGGTGTGCCACTGTGCCTATCAATACGTGCGGTACATGACTACATAACCATGCACTGTCTCTCCGACTGTGCCCTCGGCCTAGCCCTCTGTTTATCGACCTATTCCTTTATCTTGCCCCCGCCCCAATGCTTGTATTTTTTTTCCTTCTCCGTGGGCGGTGGCGGGATGGTGGTATTCTGTCTGTCTCCCTCGACGAGTGACTCCGGAATTGTGCCAACCGCATCGGACACGTCCTGGGACTGCCGCTCGACGAAGTTGAGGACGTGGATGTTTGGGAAGAATTCGCTGACGTTGACTTGGAGAGGCGCTTCCCGCTTGAAGGATTGAAGATGAGTTCTTGAAGCTTTGAGTCTTTGACAAGCCAAAGATATCATTCTGGAACAGCGCGTATTTGTACGATGAACCATTAATCGACCACTCCACGGCGCCTTTCTTCATACCATCTTCAAGCTTCTGCCCCTCTTGCCCCCAGGAGTCAAAATCGATAATAACAGGGCGATCCAGCCCGTCCAGCATGATATTATCCGAATGGAATGTCGTTTTGGACGATGCCCAAGGAACGCAAGTGACGAATACTACGCTCGCTGCCCTCGAGAAAAAAGATCTTTCTCAAAAGTTGTGCTGTCTCTCAATCTCTCATCGAGGGTCATTTTGTACTTTGCAAGACAGCTGACAGATGTCCGTAATCCGACCGTCGCTCACGACGCAGCCTTGGTATCCGACAATATTGGGATGCGGGTACCGCCTCAGAAGCTCATATGTTTCAATGTCGTGCAAGACAAGGTTGCTAAGAGGCATTTCCTGAGCTTCCATTCCCTCGGGACACTCTTGATAAAGAATAAGGTTTGTTTCCTTTACGCGGGAGTTTTGCGGCACTGGTGAGGGGGCTCGCAAAAACCGGTCTAAGTAACACGGCCAAATGGTGTCGGTATCGATGGAAATTTTGTTGAGATTGTCCAGGTTGATTTCGGAAGAGTTGAAGAAACGATCTTGGGTGGTGGCGTAATAGCGGTATTGATGTGGCCCACGAATAATGATCTTCGTAAAGCCAATTTCGTCCTCGCCATCTTTCTCGACAAAAGTTTCGGCAAATTTAGAACTTCCGTCCTGAACAGTGTCCCTTTATTGGGCACAAATACAGCCAAATTTCAAAGTTATGGGCCCAGGAGTGGTCGTCTTGGAAAAGCTGCCTCCTGAGCGGCAAGTTACGTATATAATTCTCGTTAGGAAAATGTGCAACTGACCTTCGATACGCCGATGTGTTTTTCATGTAACAGAAACGCAGGTTTGATTCTATGTATTGATTTGAGGGAGATAAGAAAAGTCTAGCTCAAGATAGGGGGGATGGATGTGAGACTTCTTTTTGGTCACGATGAAACGGAAAAGCGGGGCATGTTGTTGCTTGCTTCCGGTTTTGACCGGTGGTGCACTGGTGAGCGTGAGCATCGCTTGCTACTACCTCGCGTACCGTTGATCGCTCTTGCCTCCCAGGATGTCAGTGATAACTTTGGATGTATATAGTTACCCCGTTTGTTTCCCTTGCTTGAGATAGATAATTCCAACCAAGTTCAGTTCTTCAGTTCTAGTTGTCAGGTCTTGTAGTAGTCCAGGGAGGACTGCTGTCTTTTGAGTCTTTGTCGTCAATCGTCGTCTTTGTGTGCAGTTGGGGTCTTGTGAGGACAGAAAATGGAGGAGGGACGGCGGATGCGAAAAGGCAGCAAAGGTCCTCACAAGACCTCAACTGCACACAAAGACGACGATCGACGACAAAGACTCAAAAGACAGCAGTCCTCCCTGGACTACTACGAGACCTGACAACTAGAACTGAAGAAACTGAACTTGGTTGGAATTATCTATATCCAGCAAGGAAAACAAACGGGGTAACTATATACATCAAAAGTTTTGTCTGACATCCTGGAAGGCAGGAGTGGTCAACGGTACGCGAGCGTAGCAAGCAACAACATAACATGCCTCGCTTTTCTAGGACCTTTGCTGCCTTTTCGCATCCGCCGTCCCTCCTCCATTTTCTGAAACAGGCGCTCGGTCCACTGTTAACTTCCGTTGTACGGACTCACGGAGTACCCCGCCCCGCGCTAAATGACAGTGCATTCAAGGAATCAAGCTCCTCAAATTCTTCGGTCGTTTCCTGTTTCTATTCATCACCAAAAACAAATCTCACATGGAGTCACATCCAACGTCCCTACAACATCCCTTGAGGTAGACGTTTCTCACTCCCCTCAAATCGACAATATGTAGATTACAGCATCGACATGTACAGCCCAACCAAGAAAATAAAGCCTCACGCCAAGTTTGAGTCATTTTGGATCACCACACCTATTTGTTCACTTTTCGCAATTTGGCCATTTAAAATGCAAACCAAATGCGTAATTAAATAAGTCTATACATATAATCATGAAGGCTCAAGTGACTGACTGCACCAATAATTTGTATACCACCCGTTCAAAATTTGGTCTTTAATACCGTTTCATGTCTTTTAATGCCCGGGTGAATGCTTTGTTGGAATTTTGGGGGCGGCGCTGGACATACCCAACCTCCAGATCTGGACTTGGCGTCCGGGAGGTCGAAGAGTAGACTCCAAATGCAACACTCAACTTGTCTGGTCTACGGTCATTTGTTCTCCAAGAAATGGAACTGGCTCATTCTAAGGTCGAAGATGATTGATGTCAAATGTGTATGTACAAGGAAAAGACAAAACGCACCCGTTATAGTTGCATCATCCCAATGTTCGATGGGGTCAATGTCAGCCTAGCCAGGGCTTTGCGGCGGCTCTTCAACTTACATGACTGTCCGAGAGGCGACTAAGACTTCAAGCTCGAACTTATCACAGATGAGGCAGTACAGCTTTGTGTGACTGTGGACAGTGGACTGGACTCCGACTGGAGTGTTTCGTGAGGCGCCATCAAATGCGATTTTGTAATTGTGACTATCGCCAGGCCAGAAGGACAACTCAACCTCCTTCTTTATGGGCTGGATTCTACTCAGTGTCGTGGCGGAGTGGTAGTATTGTGTTTGTCTCCCTCAACGGCCTATGGATGGCTCCGGAGTTGCGCCAATCGAATCGGACACGTCCCGGGGACCACCAGTCGACGTGTTTGCGGGCAAAGATGCTTGAGAATCATTCGCTAATTTTTACTTGGCGAGGATCTCCCGGCTTGAAGAAGCGTGCAAAAATTCTTTAATCTTGGACAAGCCAAAAATATCATTCTCGAACAGCGCGTACTTTGCCCCTTCAATCGACCAGTCTGCGGTACCTTTCTTACTACCGAGCTCTTTTCCGTCTTGCTGCCAAGAATCAAGATCGATGATAATAGGGCGGTCCATCTCGTCCAGCATGATATTCTTCGGTTTGATGTCATTATGGACAATGCCCAAGGAGTGTAAATGTCGAATACCACGCTTGATGCCCTCGAGACAAAGCTCTTTATCGAAAGGCGTACTGACTTCCATTCTCTGTTGTAGAGTCATTGTGTAATTCGCGAAACAGAGGCCCGTAATCCGACCGTCGGTCACGACACAACCTCGGTATTGAGCAATATTGGGATGCGAATGCTGTCTTAAAAGCTCATATGCTTCAATTTCGTGCAAGACAAGGCCACCAGGAGGGATGAGTTCTGGATACTGGCCCGCATCAAACAGGTTTGCTTCCTTAATGTAGGAGTCTTGCGGTACGGGTGAAGGGGCTCGCAAAAGTCGGGCTGAGTAGGGCGGCCAAACGTTGTCGATATTGATGAAGGTTTTGTCGAGATTGTCCAGGTCAATTGTGGAAGGTGTGACAAAACGGTCTTCAGTAATGGCATAATAGAAGTCTTGATTTGGCCCACGAATGATGAGCTGCGTATGGGAAAACTCTATCTCGCCATCTTTTTTTTTGAATGTTCTGGCTGAATCGTAAATTTCCATTCTCAATTTAGGCGTCAGGAGAAGGTCGCCTTGGAGAAGCTGAGCGGCAAATTAGGTATGTAATCCTCGTTGGGAAAATGTGCAACTGAACTTCGATGCCCCAATGTATTTTCTATAATGGAAACGCAGGGTTGGCGTCATATTATTCTTATAGGGGAGAAAAGTCTGCCTCAGTGGATGGGGGATGTGAGACTTTTTTGGCCACATACAGTGGCCCCGTACAAATAACACAAAACTTCATCCACTTTTCGACGCGACGCGTCAATTCACCTTCGTTCACAAACCAACCCATCATCTTGTACCTTACCTAGGTAGGTACCTCATGAATACGGAGTAATGATACACACGGAGTACGTACCCGTACAAATACATTTCTGGAAGAGCCGTTACTCGGCGTCGCTGACAACCAACGAGGCGTCAGGCCCTTGGCCTCTGTTTATAGTGAGTCATGAGAACATGACGATATCCAAATGAAATCGAGTTGCGCGTTCACTCTTCGAGTCTTCCTTGCCAGAAATAATCATGGGTTCCTTTTTACTCATCTACTCATGACCGATCGCCCATTTAACTCCATGACTGCATCTTGCACCTTGCATCTTGCATCTTGAGAGCTCTTAGCTCGCCCGTTTTAGTCCATGAAAGATGATGAAACCCCGACTCACGGTCTACACCACTCTCACTGCTTAGAGTCCAAGTGGCAAGGCAAGCTCCCGTCAACGGTCATCAAGGAGCATGCAGAAACTCTCGTATCTTGGACAGACTATAGAAATCATTCTCGAACCGCGCGTACTCTGCCCCTTCAATCGACCAACCCCGGCTGCCCTTCTTCGTACCGAGCTTTTGTTCGTTTTGCTTCCAAGAGTCAAAGTCGATGATAACAGGGCGGTCCATCTCGTCCAGCATGATATTGTACGGGCTGATGTCATTGTGGACAATATTCAAGGAATGCAAGTGACGAATACCACGCTCGATGCCCTCGAGGCAACGATCCTTATCAAAAGGCGTGCCGGCTTCCATTCGCTCTTCAAGGGTCTCTTTGTATTTAGCAAGACAGATGCCCGAGATTCGACCGTCGACTACGATGCAACCTCGGTATTCGACGACATTGGAAATATAAGACCTTTATGTAAGACTCTGTAAGCAAACGGCCAATAACCATTTCGATAACCTGACCTGTGGGGAGCCCGTACCCAATTACAGTCGAACCCCAATATAAGAAACACCACGACAGGGACATCAATGTTTCAATCACGGATCCACGACATATACGTGTAACGTGTGCCATGTGCATTGTGATTTGTGAAGTTAAAACTTAAAACCTCCAAGCACTTAAGCACTGACCCTGGCCTTTGATCTCAGCAGCCCGACGGAGCAAGCCATGCCAGATCGTATGAAGAAAACAGAATCATTAGAATGTCAGAATCTTTCTCGGTCGTACTCGGCATGCACGGATAGCATTGTAGGTACACGATGTTACATTGTGTTGGATAGCGATTGCAATGCCCGCCTGACTGTCTCAAGTTTCAACCACCTGACTGTGTCGCTGGCCAATCATCGTCGAGATGGAGTTTGATCTCAAAACGTTCTTCAAAATGGTACCTATAACTCATTTCGAGTGGCGCCATGAGAACGCTCTCCGCCATCGCAGAACCAATTTTCTTTTTCTGCCACACTCTCTTTCGCTGCGCAACACCTCCTCATGACGCCAAACGTAATGAAATGTCGTTCAAATTATGCGCGCTTGACCTGCGAATCCAGAAAACTAATCAAGACAGCCAGAGCTCTCATTTTGTGCCGCGTGCGAAGTGATGTCACTGTGCAATGTGAGGTCGGAAAGGTCGCGTCGCCGCCGATGATCACTCCCATTGGCCCTCCGCTACGCTCCAGGGGGGCCCCAGTGCCAACTCCAAGACGATATTGAGTGCCTGTTTGAACTCCCGTTCACAGTCATTTCGTGACAACGGAGCACTCGCCACAGGGGCCCTAATGAGCATTGAGCGGGACCCGTCACCCGGGTTCGCACATATGTAGGTATGTATGTAGAGGCCAGAGATTATATCTCTGAATCCTTTTCAACCTTTTCCTCAGCCTTCACTCTGTTTAATGTTCAGTGAAACCCCAAGCCTTGACATTAGTGGGCTTGAGATTGCCAGTGGGCTTAGAAAGGCCATCGTCAAAGGGCTTATATCCCCTGCGGAGTGGGTAGCGGGCCCTCTTCTTCTTCTTCTTCAAGGTCGGTGGGGTTGTCATCGGATATTGGAATCAGCAGGATGATGGATCTTTGTCGTGGACGCGGAAAAAGTCATCTTCATCAGTCCTGCCATCAGCGGTACGGTTATATACGCCCTCCTGAATGTAATCAAATATGTTCGTGAGAATTTTGAGGGAGTTTTTCTCATGGATCTTCCAGCGTAAACATCAGGTTCCTCAAGGTAGTCTGGTAGATCTGAAGCTCTCTACAAACTTACGAAGCCTTAGGCCAGCCTGATCAAAGTCTTTGACGGTCCATTCCTTTGATGTTGATCTCTATGAAGTACTTTATTGTGTGCGCAATAATGTTGTTGCATCTTAAGACTTAGAGAGGTACACTGAGGAGAGTTAGTGTCGTTGGCCCTTTAAAATTCCTTGGAAGGAACTTAGGAAGTCGATGAATGTGACGAAGGCGCAGGCGCTGGGGAAGGGAGATTTAGAGGAAAAAAAGGGCAAATTGCTACCCGAGATGATCAAAGGAAGTGACAATGAGTCCTCTATTCCGGGAGATTAGAGATAGATTGGAGATAGAAGTGAAAACGGAGTCCCCTATCTTCTGAATATCTAGGTCAAGACGGTGAGGTGAGCACTGAGGGCTCAGGGAAACGCTTCTGGCAAAGTCCAAAGCGGAGATGTTTTCCGTGATGCGCGGAGCAGATAGGGAGGTCCAGTCCAGTGTCTCGAAGGCTCGGTAGGTAGGTAGGATCTCGCTAACTTTCAGAAACGATGTCACTAACGTTAGCCTTTCCTTTGGGCCGGAGGACGACGAGACGACCCTGATTGTCATATCGGACTCAAGCCCAAAACATGAGGTGCGCATATATCTTGAAGCTCTCTGGTGGTATGTAGGGAATGACTATTCAGTTATATATGTCTGGACGCGTTGCAATTGCAAATCATGATTCATTAGCTTGGTCGGGATACCCAAATCTTGATTGGTGAACCCTTAGTTGATGCAATACGAGACCTAGGAGGAATTCCCTCATCATCGGCGATCGGTGGGGCTGATTTGCCTGCTGCAACGGCGAAAAACACGCGATTCCTACTGCGTGGCGCCGGACACTTTTTTGACTGGCTTCAAAGGGCGTGGTAGCATCGCCATAGCTGCTCATAGATGGTGGCTTGGTTCATGGAGGGAGAGCTTTGCGTCATTTAAGTTTGTAACCAGTGGCGACTCTCGAGTCTCGCGTTCTGTGGAAGAGCAAGTCATATGTTCTTGCTGAGAAAAGAAGCGAGCACATACATTCAAGAAACACGATGACTTCGTGCCATGAGCCGGTGACGGAACGACGGAGACATTCATTCCGTGCCTATCTGGAAATGCAGCGGGCCAAGGACAGCGGCTTGCTTCATCTCACGACTAAGAACAATCGGCTCAGGATTTTAGCAGCACTAGAAGGCCCAGAAGGCGATGATGGCACTGGTTGATGATTGATATGGTCAATTATTCTGGTAGAAATTGAATATTAGTCGTTCCACGACAGTATGTCGATGGGATTTGGAGAGCAATGTCATGTGCTGTCCTGTCCATATGGGTAGCATGACAAATTCATGCGTTGAGAGAAGGGTACAACGAGGTATGAGCTATCAGCGGCTTGACATTCATTCTCGGCCCGTTCAAATCCTTGGCTATTGCTTAAGGTCGCGCTAGATAGCCTTGCAGCTTCCACAGAAGAAGATGCAGGGCCATTATTGACTCGCTCTGCTCCTGCCGTAAGACTAGAACATCATGGTTCTTGAATGTTTCAGAGCTACCTTTCAGTCTTTGAACCTCTTCTACACCCAGAATCCAGTTCAAATCATGCACCGCCATCGTTTGGCCGTATTTCGCGCCGTCAACCTTCATGGTCGCGACCGGCACTTCTGCTTTCTCTTCTCCCCGTAGCCATAGGACACACCCTCGAAGCTTCACATCTCCGACCTCTTCCCACTTGCAGGGCTGCAAGTTTTGAAGGTCTTGGTGTTTTCTGTGAATGGACGCTGCGATCAACGCATCAGTCGCCAGACACCGCATCAGTTTTAAGACAGCATCGCCCATGTCTTCACGCCATACGGCCTTCGAAATACGAGGACTCATCGCCATACCAGTACGTGAGCCTGCAAGATTCGGACCGTGTGTTTTCTTTTGGTTTCCCGCTTTGCCAACCCCAAATACGATGTTGCGTGACAACATGTAGCCAGTGACGGGGCTCCTGCGTCGGCATGTCGAGTCCGTCGGGGACTTGGAATGTTTGCTCGTGGTGGCAAGATCCTTGAACGCAAGTGTACCAGGTGCCCACCATAGTGAATCCTTCGAAGGTTGCTGGACTACTTCAAAGTCTTGGAGGAAATATCGTGGTAGCATTACGTTTGTGCGGCAGCATCGACGAATGGGTGTTGCTAGTGCCTGGGCTGGACAGAGTTAAAATGCCATTCCGTAGCAACCTAAAGTATGCAGAGATCGTGCATACCGTATGGATTGTTGGTCAGTTTCTTTCTAAATCTCCCGATCGGTTTGTCCGCCTCGTCTTTCCGTTGTCGCCGCCGTGCCTTCATCCAGTCGATGTCGAATATTGGCGATATTGGCAGATCGCCCGCAGCTGTTTTAATCGTCTTGGTCTCGGGATTTAAGCGTATATCATCGCCATCTGTGCCATCTTTGAGAGCTGCTTCGACCTGTTTCTGGAGAGCCTCGTCGGTGAGCGCAGACTTGTCGTAGGTTATGCATCGCCGAGCTTGTGAGCCAAAACCTGCGCGTCCAACGCGGAGGAGCGGTAGCCTTGTTATCATAATGCGACTTTGAAGTGTGAGCAATACATGGTACCGCGACTCGGTCTACAGACCCAACATCGTCGTTGTGTTGTCGGCGGATAAGTGTCGTAGCGCTCGAAATCCGTGGTTTGGTTGTTGCAACTTGCGAGTCGCGACCGGGGCACTGTAAATTTTCAGTGGAACAATGGAGAGCTGTCATGACTCCACCAAGTGACAACAATTCGGCAGGCGAGTTCAGCATCAACGTCAACGCCGATCACACCGTCAAACCCGCAATATGCTGCTGCGCCCACGCGCTTTTTCGGCGTTAGGAAGGCTTCCTAGCCTCCGGCATCAATATACGCGGTCTTTTGGCTTCTCCAGCAGGCCTGGAACCAGCCCCGCGATGGACTATATCCCGATGCCGTACATCGAGGAGACGTCGGTAAGCCAGCCAGCATCATGGACACTACCTTTCCGTGCGCCGTCTGACTATTACAGGCCGCAGGCAGGAAAACATGTGCGTGACACTGGTTTCGATGCGATTTCGAGCATTACAGGGCTTATGGGGGGTGCTAATCGGTCACAGGGGACATATTTTCAAAGCTGCTTCAGGTAATGTCCATGTCTTCATGGCTGTGCGAGCAACTTGTCTGACCTCTGCAGGAACGAATCATATGTTTGAATGGCGAGATCAACGATTACATGTCTGCTTCAATAGTATCTCAGCTCCTATGGCTAGAGTCCGATACGCCCGACAAACCCATCACGATGTACATAAACTCTCCAGGCGGCTCCGTGACTTCGGGTATGTCTTCTCGCAACGGGCTTCTCTGTCGAAGGCTACCCACGAAACTGACGAATTACGAATCATAACAGGAATGGCAATATACGATACGATGGCTTATATCAAATCTCCTGTCTCGACCGTCTGTGTGGGTGGCGCAGCCTCCATGGCAGCCATCCTCCTTGCAGGAGGCGAAGCAGGAAAGCGATATGCCTTACCGCACAGCTCCATCATGATTCATCAGCCCTTGGGAGGGACTCATGGTCAGGCATCAGACATCCTGATATACGCGAACCAGATCCAGCGAATACGCGAACAGTCAAATAAGATCATGCGACACCACTTGAATTTGGCCAAGGGAGAAGATAGATACTCGCTGGAAGAAGTCAATGACATGATGGAAAGAGATAAGTATATGAGCGTGGACGAGGCGCTGGAGGTTGGGGTAATTGATGAAGTCTTGACGAAGAGACCCGAGATGGTGGAAGGCGAAGAGAAGAAGAAGACACAGGAGGGCGAGGAAAAGAAGACAACACAGGAAGGCGAAGGAATGAACAAAACGCATGAAAGCGAAGAAAAGACGACAGAGGTTACATGACGGGTCTCCGACGCTATGTTCGTGTGAATATCAAACAGGGTTACTGTCATCTTGGACTCTGGTTGCTTTCCATATGTTGACTTATTGACTTATTTGGGGTTATGATGGCGATGTTCAAACTACTTTTGGACGATGATAGGATGATGGATTTCATAGGCTGCTCACGACGGTCTGAGCCAAAATCGAAACGCGAGAAGGAGTTCATCATCTCCAGGTGCCAGCCGATATCGGCAGCCTAGTGACGCAATGTGGTATCTTATATCAATAGATTGCGTTGCAGCGAACAATCTCTATTTGTTGTTTCATTCAGGACACTTTGACCTAGGCATACTATGCATGAAATGTATTGAGCCTCACATATATATAATATAATATGATGCAGTCAGTGGGCGAGCTCAGAATTCCTCAGGTACATGTATCGTCGAGGATCATTCCAGTGCCTGGAATCTGGAACCTGCGCGGCTGCCCTCGGCCAATGGGCGGTCTGCAATTACTTATTGGGAGAACGTTTGCGCCCGTAAACCCACATGCAGCAGCTTGCAGTGGGCACTGCAAGCTTCCCCAGAGCTTCTAACACCGTAACACGGACTCAAGTCACAGGGACAGGAAACTTTCGGGTCTAGATCGCAGACGCCGATACCGCTGACCGGCTTTCTCCTTCCTTGCCATCTGCTTCCATTCAGCGACGAGTCACGACACTCAATAGTTAACACCAGCGCATCCGAGCTCGAATCCAATTTCAAGTCACAAGATCAAGTCAAAGCTCACACAACTCGCTTGCGCCAAGTGTTCACCTCCCGCGAGCTAACATGTTGTCTGCTCTGCGACAAAGGCCAGCTGGCCTGGTTCGGCTGGCCAAGCCTAGCATCACATCGTCCAGAAGTCATACGTATGTTCACAGATCTAGGCCAAATGACCCGACGGTGCTGGTGCACTAACATGCGGCCTGGTAGCCGTTTCCTGTCTACGACAGCAACCTTGCAGGCAGATAATCAGCTCAACAAGACTTCGTCAAACATCACCCAACCGAAGTCTCAAGGTGCTTCGCAAGCAATGCTGTACGCCACGGGCCTTTCCGAAGACGACATGAACAAGGCGCAGGTCGGCATATCATCGGTGTGGTACGAGGGTAATCCGTGCAATATGCATCTCATGGACTTGTCCAAGGTTGTTCGAGAATCTGTCGCCAAAGCCGGTCTGATTCCCTACCGATTCAACACCATTGGCGTCAGCGATGGCATCTCGATGGGCACAAGCGGGATGCGATACTCGTTGCAAAGTCGAGAGATCATTGCCGATAGCATCGAAACCGTCATGAATGGACAATGGTACGATGCCAACATCAGCTTGCCCGGCTGCGACAAGAACATGCCAGGTGTTGCCATTGCCTTTGGCCGTGTGAATCGTCCCAGTATCATGGTCTATGGAGGAACCATCAAGCCCGGTTGTGGCAAGGGTGGTGAGCAATTGGATATTGTGTCTGCTTTCCAGGCTTATGGACAGTTCATCACCGGAGAGATTACAGAAGCGCAGAGATTTGACATTATCCGCAACGCTTGCCCCGGAAGCGGTGCCTGCGGAGGCATGTACACCGCCAACACTATGGCTACCGCCCTTGAGACCATGGGTCTCACTCTTCCTGGAAGCAGTAGTAATCCTGCTGAAGACCCCGCCAAAATTGCTGAGTGCGAGAGTATCGGTGAGGCTATCAAGAACTTGTTGAAGGAAGACATTCGACCCCGCGATATCATGACCCGCCAGGCGTTTGAGAATGCCATGACGGTTGTCTCGATTCTAGGCGGCAGCACGAATGCTGTTCTTCATCTGATTGCTATTGCTGACTCCGTGGGCATCAAACTGACGATTGATGACTTCCAAACCGTTTCCAATCGTGTTCCTCTGTTGGCGGACCTGAGACCGTCTGGTAAGTATGTCATGGAAGATGTGCACAAGATTGGTGGTACCCCTAGTCTCCTGAAGTTCCTCCTCAAAGAGGGCATTCTCGACGGTTCCGGCGTCACCGTGACTGGCAAGACCATGAAGCAGAACATGGAAAATGTGCCCGACTTTCCATCCGACCAGAAAATCATTCGTCCTCTCAGCAACCCTATCAAGTCGACAGGACATATCCAGATTATGCGTGGATCTCTAGCCCCTGGTGGTTGTGTCGGCAAAATCACCGGCAAGGAGGGTCTGCGGTTCACTGGCAAGGCCAAGGTGTACGACTCAGAAGACGATATGATTCACAGTCTGGAACGAGGCGACATCAAGAAGGGCGAAAAGAGTGTCGTCATCATCCGATATGACGGTCCTAAAGGCGGTCCCGGTATGCCAGAGATGCTGAAGCCCTCGTCCGCAATCATGGGAGCTGGTCTGGGCAAGGACGTCGCCCTTCTGACTGACGGCCGCTACTCTGGTGGTTCTCATGGCTTCATCATTGGTCACATTGTTCCCGAAGCCATCGTGGGCGGTCCCATCGCCTTGGTCAAGGATGGCGACGAGATCATCATTGATGCTGAGAAGCATGCCATTGACCTGAATGTGCCGGAGGCTGAAATGGAAAAGCGACGAAAGGAATGGAAGGCCCCGGCTCCTCGATACACCAAGGGTACTTTGAAGAAGTATGCGGCCCTGGTGAGCGACGCTAGCTCAGGCTGTGTCACGGATGGGCCGATTTAGCAGTGACGCAATTCTCTGCGAAATTAAGCTGTGGATGAGAAAGATGTCAGAGCATTGCGTCCATAGAGGTACTTGGGCGATGGGATTGTGACGGGAGGCGGAGAGCTGGTAGAGCAATTGATTTATTTACATTTTCAAGTCACCATAAGCGCGGCACGGTCACTTTTTTCCGTAGGGCCGACCAGAATTTTATTACTGTTATATTTATGAATTTTGAATACCAAGTGTTCCTCCTCGAGGCATTTGCTGCAAATTGAGAAATGCATAAGAGAATGTTCCCATCAACGCAGAGTCGCGACCCCTTTTAGCAAGATAGCACAGATAGCGTCTAAAGAATACCACTACATATAAACTTGCTCCTTGCAATGCAACGCCCCCAGCAAAAAAAAAAAAAAAGCCAGTCAAACAAACAAACACATACCACACCTCGCGATCTAAGATGAAGAAGAATGTCAACTCCAACAAGGTCCGTCTCAGAGTCAACACGAAACAACAAGATTAGAAAGAAGAGGAGAAGAGAACCAGCATGCGCCCATCGCGGATCATCGCCTCATGACTTTTTCCCATTATAAGCCTCCACAAACGCAATCTTGTCCTTCATGGTGAGGCCAACACGCTTCACTCGACCGAGCCGAGCAAGCGCTTCACCAATACGATCTAAAACACGCTGATCCTCCGCAACGGCAACGGAGGGACTCTCTCGTCTATTTTTCAAGCTGCCACTTCCATTGGACGAGCTATTCACACCGTTTGTTGGTGTAGCGGCTGTGTTCAACTGGCTCTCTGCCACACGAACGCGGATGCAGGATGTAGGTCGCGACAAGAGGTTCCACAAAAATCTAAGCCAGCGGCCCGGTACGGGCGTGGTAACGTCCGAGGGCGTATATCGAATACTAACGGGAAAGATGGGCACCTTAGCAGGCGTCTCGACGAGTGAGGGGCTGAATGGCAGAATAGCTTTCCCATTGCTGGTCCCGCATTCGGGAAACACGGCAATGACCCGGTCGGGGTACCCTTCCAAAAGATGCCGAAGGGGAACAAGCTTGACTCCAGGCGGGGGAGCCGTCTGTACGGGGCCGAGCGCGTGCATAATAGCACCCAGAAGGCTCACGCGCTGGACGTTTCTCTGCCCCGGGTATGAAACCGTGAAGATGGGATCGAAGATGGCGGCGAGGTAGACAGCATCGATGGGACTGGTCAAGTTGGCGGCAAGGACGGAGCCCGGATGGGGGAAGCGTTCGAGGGGTTGGTCTGCGAGGGTTCCTCGCTTGACGCCGTCGAGTCGGAGATCAACCCACCAGATGCCCGGTATTGCCATGAGTCCCCATAATGCGATTTTGCGCGCAATGACAGGCAGCGGCAGGTGGTGAAAGAGGACGAAATAGCTTGCGGCGTAGACAATGAATAAGGGTAGGCGGAATATGAAGATGAGTGCGTGTGCCACGGTCGAGATGGCGGACAGCGGTGTTGTCACGGGGAGGAACGGGGATATGCCGGTGGCTGTATTGTCGTGGAAGAGACAGATAGACATGGTTAGCTTGGAGGTTCTCGGTGGATGGCCATCTTGCGAAAGTGTATTTGCTGCATCAAAAGTATCATCAAAAGTATGATGTCACTCACCTCGATCGCGAAACTGGCTATATTTTTCCATCTTGCGCAGAGCTGCCGCAACTATGCTGGCTCTGCGACAGATCGTGATATACCAAGAATGACCTTGTCTATGTGTTGGGTACCTGAGCAGCCCAGGGTCACAAAGTAGTTACGTCGTCGGCGGCAGTTGGTCGGCGACAGGGCGTGGCTGGAAAAAGAGAAGATGGCGCGATTCGCAGCTTTGTGAAGCGCGAGGCCCCGAGAACTTCAGGTGTGGAGCTTGAAGGAGTAGGTATGGATGGTATCGGATATCGGATACCTAGATTTCGCGTGAATGATCAGCTGGTGCATGCCCATGGACAAGCTCCGCGTGATGCTTGCTTGTTGCTGTTTTGTTCGATGATGTTAGACTTTGATGTGGTCAATCCAGTCAATGCTACGGGACCGCGATTCCGCTGAAAACGTCATCTTTTTACCGCGACCCCAGGAAGCTTTCTTCGAGATTCTGGTTCCAGAGGAGACTTGACAAGTTGACAGGCTGACATGTGATCGATGGATGGGGCCATTTGGACGTGGCGAAGGACGGGACAGCTGTGTGGCGCAGCGGACTACATAATGTGGCTGCGGAGGCGGAAGCCGTGGTGCTGTTGCCTGGGCGACGCTGATAAACATGAACCCACACCAAAACGGCACGTAATCGGCACGAGGTTGACCCGCAGCGAAACGAACGATCCACCAACAAAGAGAGGTTGAAGCTGAGCTTGTGCATCCTTAATGGCCCTACTAATTATCCCGTTATCAACGATACCATTTCAACTGTTCGAACTCTAGACATTTTTCTTGCGGAGCCAGTGAAACCCGGGCATTCGCTTTGTGTTTTGATTTAACTGGGATTCTGTTGACATCGCGGAACGCACGAAACGGCATTTGACTATTTGATACCCACGCTACCGACTCTACTTCTTCAACCTTACTTTTGCGCCCAATTTGACGGGCATTGCGCCCCGAAGCAACCATCATACGTCATGGATACTTCTGATACACAGGTTTGTCTAACATTCTTCGTCAGTGTCGCGTTAGATCTCGTTACTAAACGCGACCCTGCTGGTTCCAGTCGCAGCCTTTGCGAGGTGGAAAACAGAGCCGCCTACCCGGCCCAGCTGTTCACGCCGGCCTCAGGGAGGGGAGCGTTTCCCAACACAACGCGCGCATACAATCCTCCATCCCAGCTCCTCCCGGATTGAAGCCTTCTTTGAAACGCGAGATCCCGCAGCCTGGTAAGACTAGAGAAGCCGATGCGCGCTTAGCGGGGAAGAGCGTCTGATTGTTGACACTCGTCCTGCACAGCACATCAACCCGAAGCCAAACGAAAGCCGATATACGATCGCGTTGCAGACTATCCTGCGCACCCATCGGCATCTATATCAACCGGAACCGCGAACAAGTTGGGTATCAAGGGGCAATCACTGTCCGAGGTAGACGATTTCTATGCGAAACGTTCGTGGCTGATCCAGAAAGATATGTAAAGCTGACCATCTTGGCAAAGCTCAAAAATCCCAACAAGTATGCGACGAACAAACCGCCTCTTGTGCCTCGAGGCGACTTTGCAAAAAGCTTTGGTCCGGGAAGACAGGCCACAGAGCGAACTATTCCGCCGCCGTCGCGGTATAGCCAATCGAAACCGAACAGTCAACTGTCCCGGCCAAGGACTGTCCAGGGACACCGAGCGGAAGAAGCCTTTGATAAGTCAACAGATGGTGACGGTACGATAGCAAACCCCAGCGGTAATAGCCTTCCGAATATTACATTAAGCCACATGAGATCTGTTCCAAACTTGCTGCACAACAGAGAAAGTTCTCTCTCGACCAGGCTCAACAGTTTGACCTTGAACGATGATGATGCTAGCAATAATAGATGTCGAGTGACATCGATACGGCAACTTAAGGCCAGCATGTCCTTGGAGCACGAGCCCTCACAAAATATTTCGCTCAGAGGGAATACGCGCAACACATCTGCACATCTCTCGACTTCGCGGGATATTTAGGCAATTACCCCCAAGACACCTAGTGGGAAGCAGCTGCAGAAGCAAATGACACAGCTGGAGCAGAGCATATCAGTCCTCAAGCCTCCACTTTCTCCATCCAAACTCTCTTCCCCTTCCAATTTCTTGAGAAAGGATTCTAATCTTGCCGGATTCACAGCTTGGGACGTGGATGGTCGAGTGAACAATGTGAACGCACAGTTCATGGAGTTAAAGGAAATGCTCAGCAGTACTCTAGAGGTGCAGAAAGGTCAAGACGATGTCATGGAGCAGAGAAAAACCAGAGGTAAGTCTCTTGGTACTCCGACAAGGCTGTGGCTACAAAGTATGTGAGTCTAAATTCCGTGACAGTTGCCGAGCTCGAAGCGAACCGCGAAAAGTTGGAAGCTCGAAACGAAGCGCTGCAAAAAGATCTCGACGTGGCCAAGGATGACGAGCGAGCCATGCGGCACGAGCTTGAGAAGCTTCAATGGCAAAGGACCCGGGATATGGACGACTTAAAGAGACGGCACAAAGATACTATTGAAGACTTGGAGAGGCAGCACAGGACCGTCATCGAGGAGTTGAATAGGGAGCTGGATCGGTTGAAGGATGAGGACGCGAAAGAGCATCAAGCACGGCTCGACGACCTGGCGCGACATCACAAACAAGAGCTTGAAGATGAACGAGCGAAAAAGGACCGAGAAATCCAGGACTTGAAAGCGCGCAACGGCAACGAACAGCAAGGTTTGCAGCTCGAGTTGCAACGGAAAGATCGAGAAATCCGAGATGGACGTTTCGAGTGCGATGGCCTGAGGGACGAACTGGAGCGAGAGAGGTACCTCAAAGGAAGCCTACAGACAAACATTGCGGAGCTGTCCGCAGCAAACGCTACGCTTGAGGCCAAGATCAACTCTCTGCGCGCACAAGTAGAATTTCTCGAATCCGGCAGCAAAGCGCAATCTGATTCGTTTGCTAGCATGGAAGCAAGGCTGCAGTTGGCTTTGGCAGCTGCGGAGGAGGCTCGGCACAAGCTCATCAAGGAAGAAACCGAGCGACGAGTCCTCTTCAACAAGTACCAGGAACTCAAGGGCAACATTCGAGTCATGTGTCGCGTGCGACCTTGTACCGATGACGATGGAACCAAGCAAGCCAGCATCTCATTCCCGGACGAAAAGACGTCAGCAGAAATCGTTTTGGCCGGACCAGAGGAGAGAACTAGTCTCGGCATCGTGTCAAGAAAAAACTACCCGTTTGAGTTTGACCGTGTCTTCCCCCCGGCGATATCGAACGACGAAATTTTTGACGAGATTTCACAACTGGTGCAGAGTGCTCTGGATGGTTACAATGTGTGCATCTTCTGCTACGGCCAGACTGGATCGGGTAAAACGTACACCATGTCATCGGAGGATGGCATGATACCGCGAGCCACGCATATGATATACGATACCATGACGAAGCTAAAAGAGAAGTCCTGGGAGTACACCATGGAGGGCTCATTTGTAGAGGTATACAACGAAGAGCTCCACGATCTCTTGACGCCAAACGATCGGTTAGCGGAAGGCGGCAGGACGAGGAGGCTGGAGATTCGGCATGACGAGTTGCGCAAGCAAACAAACATTACCAACTGCAAGACAGTCCAGCTGAATTCCGCGTCGAGCGTAGAAGAGATACTGGAAGAAGCGCAAAGGAACCGGTCTGTGGCTGCGACAAGGGCCAATGAGCGATCCTCTCGATCTCACAGCGTCTTTATACTGAAGATTGTAGGCGAGAATGCGGCCACGGGGGAACATTGCGAGGGCACTCTCAACCTTGTTGATCTGGCAGGCTCGGAACGCCTCAAGCACTCCCAGGCCGAGGGCGAACGCATGAAGGAGACGCAAAATATCAACAAGAGCTTGAGTTGTCTCGGCGATGTGATTGAGGCTCTCGGCAGAGGATCGGGTCATATTCCGTATCGAAATTCGAAGCTCACGCACTTACTGCAGTATAGCTTGGGCGGCAACAGCAAGACGCTCATGTTTGTCATGGTGTCTCCGATGGAGACGCACCTGAAGGAGACACTAACAAGCTTGCGCTTCGCCACAAAGGTGTGTTCTTTTGTCATTTCCCCGGGGGGGGGGGGGGGGGGGGGGGGGGGGGGGGGGGGGGGGGGGGGGGGGGGGGGGGGGGGGGGGGGGGGGGGGGGGGGGGGGGGGGGGGGGGGGG
>SRQH01000197.1:0-42626 GCA_018360345.1 Claviceps sp. LM84 group G4 | reverse complement strand
CAATGGGCCGAACCTGGGCAAATCGTTTCCCGTGGGCCGCTGTTTGCTCCGCTGTGGTCTCACGAGAATGCCGTGGAAGATGCCGGAACAAGAGAAGATTGGAAAACAACCAACCCTTAGGACACGGGCAACAAAGTCGCCCGCAAAGCCATCCTCGTCGGCACCCAAAACATCATGCTCGGTGGCAAGACCGTCATCCAGCCCGAAGTCATGATCAGGGGAGACCTCGTCCGCACCGCTCCCCATCCATCCTCATCGACCTCCCCCTCCACGACCGCCCTCCCTTCGTCCACAGCCGTCGCCATCGGCCGGTACTGCTTCCTTTCGCGGGGCGTGCTGCTTCGGCCTCCTGGCCGTCTATACAAGGGCTCCTACACGTACATGCCGCTACGGCTGGGCGACCATGTCTTCGTGGGGCAGAACTCGGTGGTACAGGCTGCGACGATTGGAAACCACGTGCGTATAGGGAGAGATTGCACGGTGAATGAGTTTGCGATTGTGAAGGACTACGTGCGGATACTAGACGGGGCGGTGGTGCCGTCGTTTATGGTGATTCCGAGCTTCTCGGTCGTGGCGGGGAGGCCGGCGCGGGTGGTGGGCGAAGTGGCGGAGGGGGAGGTGGAGGACTTTGAGTTGAGGGAGGCGTACAAGAGTGTTGGGAATAGTCCTGCTATCGTCATGGCGGGAGGGAGGATATAACATGAAATGGTTGGATGGAAGAGGGCTTCCTCACATTGTTTTCTCTCTTTCTTTTTTCTCCTTCATTTCTGCGGTCTCTTATCTTACTGCTGGCGTGCTATGCGAAGCTGTCTATAAAGACTGGAGGATGGAGGGCAAGCCGATCGAGCCAGTCACATCGACTATGCTCGAGATGTGAAGACGGGAACGAGGATGGTGGAAGGTGAAAGAATAGAGAGCCTGATATAGGAATGGCTGGCAACTTGTGTGTTTATTTGATACCCCAGAACATGAGCAGAAATTTACGAATTTGCAAAGCGCATTTTCTTAGTTATATTTTGAGCACTGGTAACTCGGGAGGGACATGCCGTGCTGTGTTGCTCAATCCTGCATCACAGTATGGCACATCGCGAACAGATACCATCATCTCGACACCCTTCCGCTAGAACTGCCCATGTTCACGATGACTCACTCCCTGA
The DNA here is from genome assembly GCA_018360345.1 of Claviceps sp. LM84 group G4. Classification (NCBI taxonomy): domain Eukaryota; kingdom Fungi; phylum Ascomycota; class Sordariomycetes; order Hypocreales; family Clavicipitaceae; genus Claviceps; species Claviceps sp. LM84 group G4. Next base: position 41,469 of record SRQH01000197.1, on the reverse strand, counting down.
ATAGGCCTCCGCGATCCTCTTGCCGACCATCTCGCCACTGCAGTACGCCCCCGTCGCCGTGCCAAGAGCCACAAATGGCGCAGTATGCTCGCCCGCAAACCAGACCCGCTGTCCAGGCAAGCCTTCTCTCATGATCTCAACATGTCGGTCGCCATGCTCCAGACCGACCTGAAAATTGCAGTAGCTGCCGCACCCGGCGAGCTCATCCCTGGACCACTCCGTTGCAACAAACTCGACGGGCTGGCAGTCCGGCGATTCAGCGCGGTAATTAGGTAGTCGGGAATAGTACGGATGGAAAAACGAGCGGAGAAAGTGTGTGCGAGCTTCTGGAGTCGTCGAGCAAGCCAGTGTAGAGGCCATCTGTTGTGATTGCTCGCCGAATGTGTAGAAAAGCAGTGTTGGGTGGGCGTGTGTACCCTCTAGGCTCGCAAGTTCGACGGCTTCCTGATGCCACTGGTGCGGGTTTGTGTCCGGGGAGTACGTGGGAGAAAGCCATTGAATGAAGCCGTTTACTTTCTGGCCCTCGGGAACTTGAAGCCAGAAGGCGCGAGGGAAGCTGATGTATACCTGGAACACTAGGTTAGTACTGGATGCAGAAAGCGATCTTGAAAAAGAAGAAAAGGATGAAGTAAAGGAGATGGCGAGTATGATCCATCAAGGATGAACATGCCGCTCGGACTCTGCCGTGGTACCGGACGGAGGACTCCCTCAGGCCCAAGCCCCGACAGAGTCATTGACAGCTTTTACTGCCATATGGAGGCGTAGATTCGCCGTGATTAGATCAACAATTTCATTCTTGATAACCTCATATGCTCGTCAAAGTACTGCCTGGTATCTTTCATTCTTCCTGACGCTTTGGTGCACTTCGACCAAGACTTCGCTAATATTGATGGCCACGAGGAGCGCTGAGTGTCGGAGCTCCGCGGATGCGAAGTTCTTGCCTGCATCGTGCATTTCCATACCCTATGGGCCATCGTCCTGGTTTGGGATGAGGACTGCGTGAAGAGCGCCACTCATGACGTAGTCATGAGATGTGTTATTGATCGTAGCTAGGTTAATGACGCTACTCATGACATAGTCAGAAGATGCATCATCTCTTGTAGCATCAGGCATGCCATGGAGACTGGTGTCGCTGAAGCAAAATTCGATTTCTTCGCTCCAGGGCTCCACGACGAACTGGTCAACCAAGAAGCCCAAATATCCTCATCCCACAAGACGTGGAAATGAACGACGCAGGCAAGAACTTCGCATCCGCGGAATCCCGACTCTGCGGTATTGAATTCATGATGCCTTACCTTTTCTAGGCATCCGTAACCGATGGAGTTGATGGCCTGCGTCAGTGGCCGGGGAAGAGCAGGTAGAAAGGCAGACGGGTTTCGCTTTAGCCAGCCAAGAGGCGTTGTGACGACTACCTCGTCGCATGTAAGTGTCTCCCCGCTGACGAGCTGTACCACCACTTTTCTGCTAGTATCTGATGGATATCGTATCTGATCAACTTCACAACAGAGCCGAATTTCGGCTCTTGTGAGGGCCGGGGCAGCAACGTGGTTGAGTATATTCTGATAGGTGCCTCCACAAAATAGATTTTCTGACGAGGTGATTAGCTGCTAGGTTCAGAAGAGGAGTTTATTTTTTTAATTTTTCCACTTCATCGTGATTTGGCCATACCTCCCTCAATACATTCCTCCATCCAAAAGTACTTTAGACTTTGACGAGAAACCGGGCTGCCGATGAAGGCTCCCCACATCTCCGCCATGCTGGAGACAATCTTCCGCTTCCTCTCATGATCCGACTCCGTACTTGGAATCATTTCCAGGAGTCTTTCGCGGAAGAAATCCAGCAAGCTCTTGTCTTTGTCCGTCTCGGCCCCCAGGCTATTAGAATGATCAAAGGCTTGCTGCACAACATCCCACATTATGGTGCTGTACCTGTCGCCCTCCTCAGGAGGTAACATATGGCCAGCCGAGGTATGCACCCAGGAATGACTGTCCAGGGTTCCAACAGATGTTTCTGTACGCGTGGCCAGTTCGAGAATCGGGTTGTTGTCGGTGCCATGGATCCAGTTGGGTCCTAGATCAACCATGTGACCATTCTTCAGACGGTGCTGATGAACTCGACCGCCAACGCGATCTCTGGCTTCCAATATGGTCACATGGAAGCCGTTCTGAAGAAGGACGTCTGCACAGCGAAGGCCCGACAAGCCCGCACCTACGATGGCAACGTGGGGGTTGGAAGCCGAAGAACGCTGTTGAGCGTGGACCTTGTAAGTGACTATGCTTAGAAGAGAGGTATCGGCGCGCCGTATGGTTTGTGACTGCGCCAATTGTAGATACGACGGGCAAAACCTGTGGCTCTCCGAAGGTATTTACGAGGCCTGGCCAGTGGGTACTACTTGCGCGCATTATCCAGCGGCATACCTTTACAGAACCGGAGTTCTTCGGCGGCATTGCTGCCACGTCTAATAGATTAACACACGTAGAATGACTGCAGTTCGAGGTCAGTCTATGGTCCTGAATCCTGATAGACTCGAGTCGTGCCGGGACGAGCCGATGCGGCCGCCGGCAAGTGGAGGTCCCAGCCGTTCATCGATTAGACGGAGAGAGACGTGGGAATCGGTGGGATGCGGGAGAATGGGCTGATGGATGAATGAATCGGTGCCGCGACTAGAGCAGCTAGTTCGTTTGCCTGGTCCATTCTGATGCATGCGATGTCTGGCAGTGGGAGAGGCGCGGCCTATCACGGCTGCTTGGTGGCATGCGCTGTGAAGTTCGCATGCCTTTCCTTCTAGATGCGAAGAGCTTGCCATAGAAGATAGAACTTATGAAGTGTGCTTGTACCTACATGTACCGATGAGACAAGCCCAAGCGCTCTCTTGAGAACCAGGAGAGCCCTGAAAGCCGTGTGAGCCGCATGAAGTTATGTGCAACATGGGGGTGTTGTGAAGTTCATCACCTGCTTGGGGTGGCCGTGGGACCCGTCACGACTCACGACGCACGTCCGTCGTCAGGAGGTGTGATACATATCCAGATTCCAACCAATGAAGTGGCAGATCTCCATGGCAGCTGCGTCGCCTTCTCCGTGAGTCCGTAGAGGTCACTCTTTGTGACTCTTTTCTCCGCAGTACCTACCTAGGTACCTAGGTACCTATGTACCGACGTTGTTGCGCCGATCCACCAGACGCCACCGGTGACCGCCTGCACCAGACGGGTTACCTGTTATGTCACCATTGTTTGAACTCGACACTGGACACTGGACAGACATACCTTCCATCGTGTGCCTATCGCTGTTCGGCTCATACCTCTTCATCTGTCGTTTGCCACGGACACAAACTGGATTATTCTCGTCGGCGTTCCATCGGCATTCCCATCGACACCAGCATGCACACCGACGCCGGCTAGGACAGCCCGTTCCTTGTCGCTTCCGACATCCAGGCAACCGTCTTAACCGGTTTCAACAGCCTCACCCACCTCCTCCGAAGACTCCTATCAGACATCTCCTTTGCCTGCTCCCGCAACATGACTTGCCTCAGCTCGTCTAGTACTGAGCAGATCATCTTGTAACGACTGGGTGCTTCCGGTGCGGGAAGATACACCGTAGATACGACTTTAGACACACTGAAGTGCTGTCGTCCTACAAACAATCTCTCGGCAACATCGCCATGGCGGCGCTATTCCAATCCTTTCGAGGCTCCGGCATGCCCAAGCGCCTGCTTCGATATGCCCTCTCACGCTTGGACCTGCTTGATGCCGAAGCCCTGGATATGGATAATCTCGACCTAGCGCTGGGAAGAAACACTGTCTTTGAGTTTAGAGATGTAGGGATCAAACGAAAAGTACGTTGGCCACCCTGATGCAGAAGTCTACCTTCACGTGCTAAATGTATCCGCGCATAGAAGCTCCAAAGGCTGCTCAACCTGCCTTCTACATTCGGTGTCGAGAAAGCCAAGGTCCTTGTCCTTCGTATAACCATACCGATGGACTTTTATACCAGCCCCATAGTCGTTCAAGTCGATGGTGTCGATGTTCGCTTGAAAGTTCTGGATGACGCTTCCAAGGTAGCTCAAGCAACCAGCTCCGAATCCCATGACGACCCGATATCGCCCGTGCCCAACACGGCCCATCTCGCACAGTCATTTTTAGAAACCGAGCCTATATCCGAGAGGAGGCAGCTCGAAAGCGCCCTAGCTGCGGAAAACAACGATTTGGGTGCCTCGGTGACCATGAGTAGTGATGATGAAAGTGAAGATGACGCGCAGTTCGGCACTGGCCAGCCGCTTTCGTTGCCGGGGTTCCTCGCTGACTTCCTGCAGGGGATTGTGGACAAGACCCAGATCACAATCCAGGATGTTGCCTTCCAACTGGAGATGGAAGTCCCAGCCGAATGCAACTCGGCGAACTTAGAGCAGATCGCGCTGCAAATAAGCTTGAGCAGGATCGAGATAGAAGGCCTTACTTCGGATGCGAGAATCACCACCAATGACCCGCCAACAGGGCTTCACCGGAAAGACAAGCGGCATTTGTCTCTTATCGACATTCGAGCTTGCCTATTATCTGAAGTCGACGCGTTTGCTGGGCTGACTCGAGCCCCGTCAATAGCCTCTCCATTCATCGCTTCCTCACCAGCCATGACACGCAACCCGACTTCGAGACAAGCTACGTTTCTGTCCCAAGGGAGTTTTCACGAACAACCCATGGCAGCCCTTCAAGAGAGCTTTCGAGAGCGGCTATCTGATGACGTCGAGTCAGACGGTTCAGGCTGTCCTCTCAATGATAGTGAGGATGCACTGACCATCCCACCTCCTTCGTCAGACGTGGAGCACGCTATGGACAACGGCCCGCAGACTTACCGGGACGAACAAGAGCCATTGACGCCTCGCGCATCGACATACCTCGACACTCATGACGTCTCATCCTTCGCTGCTCTCTCTTATTCTTCAGTGACAGAAAGCGACTCTTCATCTTCAACGCAATCTAGGACTTGTAGTCAGCTACTGGATATTGGCACGGCCTTGGAAAATGATAATCTTGCGCATGCTGAACATCATCATGAAGAACCTTCAGACTCGAGCTTGTACGGCTCTCGACATACAGACGCAGCTTGTGAACCCCAACTCAGTCCAATGCCTACATCTGTGGATGATCTGACTCAGTCGCACCTATACACTCACCAAGAAGCCGAAAGTATGTACATGAGTGCCTTTTCACAGGCTGTTGAGCCGTCAGGATGTATAGATCAGGAAGAAGCGATGTATGGCAGAGAGTTTGAACCGGATGGCCTGGACAGACAAGATGCAGTAGCACAGTTGCACCTCCTCGAAGTCCCTGAAGCCCTTGATGAGTCATCTCACTTTCCACAAGAGGAAGCGAAAGAGAACACGTCAGCGCATGGGGAATCCAACCAGACAGATGATCTGGTGTCCGAGGATCCAAGGCCAGGAACGCCAGTCATGCCGGGCGCCTGGGATGAGAGTGCGGATGATATCCCCATAACCGTGGCTTCCTCGGCTCAGAACCAAGATGCTCGCTCGCAAGCATCGAGATATGTTGATCGAGAAAAAGGAGAATCTGACGCAGACGGCTCCTTGTCGTCGCCTGCTTTCAGTAAAGCATGCTTGCTACCCTCGAAACATGACGATGCCCCCCATGCCGCTGAGACTCTAGAAAACGATGGCAATGCAGCTTCTAAACGTCTCCCTCAGCTGGTCAAACAGATATTGAAGCTTGATCATGTTTCTGTATACGTACCGTCGTCTCAACACCAACATGTGCAAATACATGTCGAAACTTCCCAATCGCCAGATCAGATGCCACAAACATTAGGCCAATCTACCATCTACCCACAAGCACCGGGAGCTTTTTCGATACACAGCTCCCCCCATACAAGGCATCCCCCGCAGCCTCCAACCGAGAACGCAAACGAGGATGTAGCTTCTGGACAGACGGAAGTAGAGCTGTCGCCAATCATTGTCAACTTCGACGCGTCCATCGCTTTTCTGTTGAGCCACGTTGTGGAGAGGTTGGTCAAGGCGATAAACAGTGACAAGCATCCTACTTCCCAGGAATCAAAAGCCGCGGCAATTCAGGGCCACAAGTCGACTGCCGGAACCTGCATCAAAATTGTCGCCGAAGAAATAAGCATCAATTTCCTGAACAGACTGAGTGGTACAATTAATTCTGCGCCGCCCCGTAAAGATGAGTCGTCCTTTACCAACGATGAGGAAGTCCTCTTGAACATGACCCTTCTGAACCTGAAAATCTGCTCTTCGCCCTTGACCAAACATGCGACGGTCCCCATGGCAGCGAGCAGATCCGTTTTGCCGAAAAAGGGCGATATACTCACCAACATTGAGTTGGGCAAGTTCCGCTTTGGATATGCCCAGGGCGACCTTTTATCGTTCGACCGCGCGAGACAAATGAATGCATCCATCAGAGACTCCTTCCTTTCCAACGGCCACGATGTGTCCATCGAAATTCTTCAGTCCGGTGATGGAGTCAGAACCAACATAGAAACACTCCCGCTTGTTGTACAGATTGACTTGCCGCGGCTTGACGAGACGTTTGGGTGGTTCGGTGGCCTGAGCAGCTTCTTGAATATGAGCGCCTCGATGACTTCCACATCTCCTGTTCCGACTGTCAAGCCTCTGCAGCCGACACCGTCTCCTAAGTCAAAAGGTGTGCGATTTGATACGGCCGCGGATGATAAGGACAAAATGACAGCGTCACAGAGCAAGATCAATCTACGTATTGGAGGTTCGTTGATAGAGCTCATCGGAAAGGACTGTACCCTCGCTGCCGAAACAAGCGCCCTCAAGCTTGTGAGTCGAGATGAAGGCATTGGACTTGGCTGCAGCAGAATTCGAATTTCAGGTCCGTATCTTGGAAACTCTCTGGCAGATCCGGCGGTGACCACAGAGATGGGAGGCATGAGACTTGAATTTCTCACAACACCAAAAGATGCGGACCTTGAAAAGCTGCTAGAGCTCATCATTCCGTCCAAAGTCAAGTTTGATCACGAAAACGATGAAGTCATGGTTGACACCCTGCTGCGCCAAAGGAGGAAGGGTTCGGTGTTGCGAGCCACGATTGACACAATGAATGTATCGATCAAGAATGTGGCGCAGTTGTCGTTTCTCCCCGCCCTTGCAAAGGAAGTTGGCAAATTGGCAGTCGTGGCAAAATACCTTCCCGAAGATGATCGACCTGGCTTGCTCACGTTGACACGAGTCCATAAGTTGACGGTTGACTGTGAACTGTCGGAGAATATCGGGCACATTGGTTGCGAGATCCAAGAAATCGAAGTGGGACAGATCACTGTGCCATCTCTTGTCGCGGTCGCTCTTCATGGCATTCGTCTGCAACGAAACAAGACAGAAGAGCTGATCAGCTCTAGTCTCTTTGAAGGTGCCATGGATACACCGTCCAAGGGCCCGGTTTTGATGCTACGCATCATCGGAGACGAAATGGAACCCATTGTCAAGCTGAAGCTGCAGGACCTTCGATTCGAGTATCGAGTCGCCACCATCATGGACTTACTGGACCTCGGAATCGACGCCACGCCTCAGGATTTTGAAGCAAGCCTTGCTGCATCTGTAGCGAATCTTGGCGACCAGGCGCACAGCGCCCTTGCGCCACCTTGTTCAGACAGTACGGCCGAGGAGCCCGATTCGTCGAGTAAACCAACTATGCTGGACATTGGGCTGAGAGACTGTATTCTTGGACTCAACCCATACAAACTGCCTTCCAAGATGGCCATTGCCTTGACCGACGCGCACGTCGAAGCTGAGCTATCTCAGGACGGACGGACGAAGTTGTCTGTTGGCATTCATAAAGCATCACTGCTCTTGACTGATGATGCTAGACAGCTCGACACGAATAGCACAGGCGGCCCATCTGGAGTGCCTAGAGGTCGTTCTTTCTCATCTGTTTCTCGACAAGTGGAAGAGATGTGTGCTCGTGGGTTTGTGGACATATGCTACATGTCATCCGCCAGCGTAGTGGCGTCTATCGCCTCGGTACCGGATGGGACTGCCAAAGTGGAGGTCGAAGTGCGAGACGACTTGCTTGTGTTGGAAACGTGTGCCGATTCGACGCAGACGCTCATTGGCCTTGCGAACGCACTGAAGCCTCCCACACCACCGTCCAAGGAGAACAAATACAGAACCAAGGTGCTCCCCGTGCAGGACCTGCTGGCTTCGATCTCCGCCGAAGCATTTGGGCAATCGGAAGGGGAGTACGATTTTGACCAAGACTTTGCTGGCGCACAGGAAATGGCGGGTAGCGCTTCGGTGGACGATTTTGGAAGCGAGAGGATGTTTCCTGTCAACTCTCACTTTTTCGGCTCACAGCCTGCGGGAGAAGAACTCTTTGACGCAACCAAGAGCATGACCATGTCCCAGGATTCGCTGATGGAAGACACAAACGAGGGCGTCCTGTTGACGGGATTGTACGAACCCCATCAGGACGAGCTAACGGAGAGCGTCATGAGTGAACTGGTCATTCATGACAACTTCTACGACGAGAACACGCCGGAAGAGCAGACGGCCTTGATTTGGAATTCCACTACGAACTCGTACGACCGAGCGCCTTCCAGCCTAGTCAAGCAGAGCCCGTTCAAGGTCTCTGTTCGTGACGTGCATGTCATCTGGAATCTCTTTGATGGATATGATTGGACAAAGACGCGTGATACCATCTCGAAAGCTGTTGAAGAGGTGGAATCCAAGGCCACGGAGCGACAAGCTGCTCGACGAATAGGCATGCAGGCATATGAAGAGGAGATTGAAGACGAGGAGACAATTGGAGATTTCCTCTTCAACTCAATCTACATTGGTATACCGTCGAATCGCGATCCACGAGACCTTGCGCGTGCGATTAATGAGGGGCTTAACGACAACGCGACGGACACGGAATCAGTCATCACCACGACCATGACAATGAACACCAACCGGACTGCCTGGCATAGTCACGCCAGGTCCAAAAAGCGCCTGCGTCTGCATCGCAGCAAGCACCACAAAATTACGTTTGAGTTGAGGGGTGTCAATGCAGACTTGGTCTTGTTCCCACCCGACTCGGGTGAGACGGTGAGCAGCATCGACGCTCGAGTGGAACAGTTGGATATTTTCGACCACGTGCCCACGTCGACGTGGAAGAAGTTTGCCACTTACGATCAAGACCATGGCGAACGCGAGATGGGCACAAGCATGATCCATGTTGAACTGCTCAACGTCAAGCCGATCCCCCAGCTAGCGGCATCAGAAATGGTGCTTCGAGCAACTGTGCTCCCGCTCCGGCTGCACGTGGACCAGGACGCTCTCGATTTCATCACTCGGTTCTTCGAGTTTAAAGATGAGACGGCAGCTCCAGTGCATGCTTCGCCCAGCGACATACCGTTTCTGCAGCGCGCCGAAGTCATGGACATCCCGGTTAAGCTAGACTTTAAGCCCAAGCGTGTCGACTACGGGGGTATCCGGTCTGGCCACACCACTGAGTTTATGAATTTTATCGTTCTCGAAGAGTCTCGCTTAGTGCTGAGGCATGTCATTATCTACGGCGTTGCGGGCTTCGACCGGCTAGGCAAGACCCTAAACGATATATGGATGCCCGATGTCCGCACAAACCAGCTCCCCGGTGTCGTAGCCGGCCTCGCGCCAGTACGATCCCTCGTCAACATTGGCAGCGGCTTTCGGAACCTAGTTGAGATTCCCCTGCGAGAGTACCAGAAAGATGGCCGCATCATCCGAAGTATCTCCAAGGGCGCCGTTGCCTTTGCCCGCACCACCGGCACCGAATTAGTCAAGCTTGGTGCGAAACTCGCCGTGGGGACACAGTATGCTCTCCAGGGCGCAGAGGGCCTCCTCACTGAACATTCACAGCCCGATACTATCAGCAGCCCCTGGGACGTGGAGCACGACTCCGACCCGGAAGAGAGGAAGCAGATCTCGTTGTACGCAGATCAGCCTACCGGTGTACTGCAGGGGATCCGCGGGGGATTCCGATCGTTAGCCCGGGACGTGAATCTCGCGCGGGATGCCATTATCGCGGTGCCGGGGGAGGTCATGTCCACGCAGTCGGCTGTTGGGGCTGCGAGGGCGGTGCTTAACCGGGCGCCGACTATAATATTGCGGCCGGCGGTGGGGGTCACGAAGGCGATTGGGCAGACGCTCATGGGGGCTACGAATACGCTGGACCATGAGAATCGGAGGAGGATTAGCGAGGTGAGTTTCCGTGCGGTCCCCTTGAGGTGTGACTTTGGTTGTTGGCTTTGAGTGAGGATGTGCTAACGCTGGGGTAGAAATATAAGCATTAGACGGTTGAATGTGTGGACTTTGTGTGGATGTTTTGAAGCGTGATTTAACTTTTTTAAGTGAGCTGTGATGGGGTTTCTTGTGGTACTGTGCATATGTATGCTTGGCGTTTGATTTGGTTTCATTGCTCCTTTCCTCTGGAGCCTTCTTTTTTTTTTTTTTTTTTAAGAGAGAGAGAGAGAGAGGGAGAGAGTATTTTTTTCTCTTTCGTTGGCGTCTCATTTGGTGGGTGTTAGACTGTCTTAAGTTTTTCTTTTTTTTTTCTTTTGGAGGAATCTTGACCGGCGTGGATGAGTACACGGATGAAGACGATGAGGACACGAAATATACAGGAAACGTTGTGTTTTGCGTACTGTTATAGATTGAGATTGTGTATCATTGAATCTAGGGGTGACGACATTCCTTGTCATACGACATACCCGGGGCAGACACGACGTTGTGCTGCCTTGAGATGTGAAACCAGCAGTACATGTTGAGCCGGCTTGTTGTCTTGTACTGTGCTGGCAGACCAAAGACTTCAGAGAACTGGTAGTCTGTTGATGTAGATGTGATGATGACTGAAACCGAGATGCCCATAACTCCTCATCGGCCCATAATCGCGCCTCGTGATGATGTCTCTTGTTTGTCCTGTCCACCTCTCTCGTATAATCATCTTAGATCAACCCTCATGATCCCAGATTTCTGGGCATGCTCCTCGTCCAGTCTGCTTCCTCATCCCGTCCCTCACAATCTCCATCTCCCTCTCCTCCCTCAATCTCTTCACATTAGCCTCCACCCACCACCTATGCGTCTCCTCTCCCCCGCTCCACATTCCCACCTCATCCACCTCCTCCCACGGCTTCGGACTCAATATAAAATGCACGTTCTTCACACTCTCATCCCGCCATATCGCCCCATGCACGTCCCCCCTCCTCATCGTCTTGAGCGCATTATACACATACGGCAACGCAACCCACCGCCCCTTATACAAATCCGCCAACAGATCCTGATCCGGAAACGTATACCCCTCACCATGTGAGTCCATTCTCTCCAGAATCTCCTGGAAGAGTACCTCCGAGGGCCGCACAACGAGTAACCCGCTGTTGAGGGCCCCGAGCGTACGAGATGGTTCCACGCCCTGGGTCTGTGCGAGAGCTGGGTCCGCGTGCTGGGCTGTGAAGGCGCAGTTGGAGGGCGTCCATGTGGATGGGTAGTGGGATCGTTTGAGGGGATTGCAGATGCAGGCGTGGGAGGCGGCGAATAATCTTGTTCCGCTGCCAGTACCAGTACCAGTACCAGTACCAGTACCAGTAGCAGAGGAAGAAGAAGAAGAAGAAGAAGCAGCAGCAGCAGCAGCAGCCCCCCTCGGCGGCTCATCAAGCTCCACCTCCATCAACTCATCCATATTCCTCCTCACCACCATATCCGAATCCAGACACACGACGCGCGAAAACTGCGTCAGCTGAAACACAACCAGCTTTGTCCAGCAGTCATTAAAGCGCGGGTCCTGATCATAGCGCTTTCCTGACCGGGGCGCCAGAAACGGCACCGCCAGGCAGGGGATCTTGCGGGCTTGGATGGCAGAGAGAGCCGAGGGGGGTAAGGAGGGCGTGTAGAGAGCCAGGAGAGGATATTTGCTGTGTGCGGCGCGGAGGGAGTGCGCGAGGGTGAGGAGGCCGGGGAGGTAGGCTGCGTTGGTGATCAGGCTGACCCAGACTGCGCGTGCTTGTTAGTCTCCCCCCCTTTTTTTTTTTTCTCTGTTGGGCTTTCTTTATTATGATGGAGAGAGAGGCTTTGGATGGTGGGAGAGGTGGTGTGCGGTAGGTAGGTAGGTAGGTAGGTAGGTAGGTAGGTAGATAGATAGATAGATAGATACCTTTGTCTGAGGTGACGGGGAGAGAGGGTTGTTCAGGCATGATGCGCGATGGGACGAGGAGGGTTCCTGGAAAGGACGGCGCGTTCGTGAGAGATTGATACGGGCTTTCTGGGAGCGAATGAGTGACGCGCAAAGAATGAATGGATGATGAGGACGCGCAATATCGGTTGCGCGATGGACGTCGAGGGGAATATGTAGGTATTGTACGGACTCCGGAGTACATATGTACATACATAGGTAGGTACCGATGTACAACTCTGTACTCCGTACCTAGGTACCTATGTACATACATACAGAAACCGGCGAGTTGCCTGCCGAGTGGGGCGGGCATTGCGCGCGATGGATCATATGATGAGTTTAGCGGAGAGTTTGAGGACTTGGACCGCGGCAAGGATTTTAGCCGCGTTCGTTGGCTGAGGATCCAGGAACGGACGGCATGTTTGCGTCCATGTCATCGTCATCGTCATCAGAACACAATGTCGTCACAAGACTCCATTACGCTGTAATCCTTGCAAATATTGCACACTCTCAATACCTACCTTTGCACCTACCTACCTACATATGTACATGATCATGAATTACACACAGGCTACAGCATACATATGTACATCATCAAACCGTATCCAACGAAGCCCGTCATCACGTCGTAAAGACACAACAACAATCAAAAAGAGAAAAGAGTGACCCGACATCAAAGTATGAAATACAAATTACAGAAAAAAAAACAGCTGCCTCTGTTCCAATATTGTTTGTGCCTCTGTTCAGTAATTCAACTGGCCCCTGCCACACCACCGAGGGTATAATCCAAAAAAAAAAAAAAAAAGCAAACGATTACAAGATGATAGATACAATCACCAACTCTACACTCCGCGGAACATTCTCACAACGAGAAACCACATTGCTCCCAGAAACTTGAACGAACTAAGACCAGCAACACTCCACAGCACAATCGCCATGTAAACATTTGATCGCTCCGCCGCCTGTTTCGCCGGATCGCTGCCCCCCGGCGTAATTCTCTCCAAGCCTCCCGTGCTGAGTACCACGGCCGCCAATGCGAAGTTGGTAATCATCCAAATTAGCACCACACCCGTTCGCACACCACGGTAGTAGTCCATTTGCTTCTCCTGCAGCTGGCTGGGTGTGAGCGGCGCTTTGACTTCCTGGTGTTTTGTGCTGAAGAGCGCCACATCTCGTTGGTACTGCGCGTTCAAATCACCGCTGTCTGGCATTTCCGTCTCCGCAGCTCCCTTTGATGTGTTGACGGACGGCAACTTCTCCGCCTTGTCGTCACCCTTGGTTCCCCAAGAGACGTCGTGTGTGTTGCAAAATGCGTATACGTTGAGAACGTTGGTGTACGTGGGTGTGAGCAGCAGATACTGGATGAAGGATGTGATCATGTGCCAGGGGTCAAACATGATGATGGAGGCAATGAGCCAAATTCCATATGTTGACATGACGGAAATGATGAGTGTGTAGAAGACGGGATTTTTGAACACTTCGCCCACAGTAAAATGGGTACCGCTGTGGAGATCTTTCATGACCGCCTTGACCGCGATGAAGATGGCTGCAAACATTAAGTATCTGTAAACGATGCTCATTAGCTTTCTGGGATACCATGACACATTATGAATGACAAGCCGACGAGGAAGAGACTCACATCATTATACCGGCCCAGAACCAGACCATGGCAGTAAACAACTTTCCAGACCCCGCGGGACGATTGCCCATCGCAAGGACAAAACATGTCACCAAAAAGACTCCGTACAACCAGGTGAATACCACACCCAATATCATACCCGTCTTACCCAACAGATCATCAGAGCCAAGACTGGTCGTAAGGATCTTGAAAACCAGAAAGAAGTTGCCGATAGCGAACCATGCGAAAACCATGTTGATCGTGTTGAAAACAAACTCCACAAAGAACGCCATCTTGCGCAGAATGGAGTGATCAGAGCGGAAAAATTCGTGAAAGTGAGCAATGGCATAAATGGCAGCAAAAAACGATCCGTTGAGCCATCGTCGACGCTGCAACACCAGCTCCGTCACCGTGTCCGGCACATCAGTCTCACCCGTAGCCGACTTGACGTACTGAAGAATCCAGTGGCACTTTCTCTTGGTCACAATCTCAAAACACAGAATTCGATCCTCAGCCAGGTACATGTTGGATTCGAACAGACCAGCGCTCGTTCCACCATGCAGAGTCTCGCCCAAAAAGTACTTCTCCAACGGACCCTTTCCTCTGTCGTCATTCTGCAGCGCCACATATCTGTAGGCCGAAAAGGCACCTGGCAAGACGGAAATGAACCCAAATGCAGACTCGAGCGGTTTGTCCAAAATGTTGCTCATCTTGTACTCAAAGTTCTGAGTCGCCACGAGTGGATTGATCAGGTTTTTACCACCCCTGCCCAACATGGCCTTGATTTCACCACAAGCACCTCCGCACATGGGTTCCAGATCAAACGCCTTCCACAAGTGATAGATGGAGTTGTTACCAGGACGGGTACCGGCATCAAGGAGCACACAAATGTTCGGTTCCAGGACGGGACCAAATGCGTTAAAGAACCATCGATGCGAGTTGATCTTCTTCTGGTTCTTCTCTTTGAGACAAAATAGCATTTGCACAGGTTGCCGACGGTGGACAAGAGAGACGACATCATTCTTAAGTTGCAAATGTGTCTGTGTCGTGTACTCGTAAATGTGTGCCGTGACATCCTTGCCGTTGACTTGCTGCTTCGCAATACCCTCCTGATAGACGCCCATGCCTGACAGGAGCGCCTTGGTTCGGGGATTGATTTTGGCACGTCCATCGCTCACGACGCACACCATGATGTTTTTCCACGCGTCCTTGCCCCATGTTTTGCTGTTTGGTCGATTGCACATGTACTCGATATTCTTAAAAACTCCAATCATGGTCCTTGCAAATAGTACCTCGTCTTCGTTATACATGGTGACAACAATGAAAAGCTCCGTCTTGCGGGTCTTTCCAAAGAGCACCTGGCGTAGAGCGTAGTTTTCCCTCTTGAAATCGGACGGGTCGCACGTCGCGGCGGTATATCGCATGTGTGTGAATTCATCACGCTCGCCGTGCGGAAGCTGTTGTAACAGGACAGGAGGAACAGGGCAATCGAGGATAAGATTTCCATTGTAGAGCGTGACTGCCTTGACTGTTTTCCATCGCTTGATTCCTCCTCCAGGTGTCGCCTGTCGCTGGTCTTGATACGGTTCTTCGAAGCCCTGTGAGGAATGCGTTTCTAGCATGGGCCGACGATCATCAAGTTCGTACCCCTGTGGATCTTGAGGGTGCTGTTCGTAATAATCTGGCTCGTATGACTGTTGATACTCGGTTTGGAGTCGTCCGGGGTAGATGTGTACATCGCCATCAAGCGACTGCTGAGCATGGGCTCCAAAACCATCGGATGGCCTTCTGCTTTCCACGAGATGCTACTCTTGTCAGTTTGATGGAGAGACAAGCGTGGTGTACATTTGGAAGCCAACTATTCCATACCGGTTGAAAATTGTCAAGCTGGTCGCTTGGAGTGTGATATCTTTGGGGTGCTGGAGTGAGACGCTCCTGACTCGGGCCAAAGGGATTCTGGTTATACTGCTGGACGGGATGCTCCATTGGCGAAGGGGTCCTGGCAGGGTACCGAGGATCGCCGTACCCAGTCGGCATGTTGTGTTCGGCTGCAATTAAGATTGTACGGTTAGATGTGATGAGACCAAAGGGAAAAGGGCTGAAGGAAACCACAATGATAAATGCGTAACGGAAAAGGAGCAAACGTGGTGCAGTCACCACGAGCACAGTCCACACCCTCTCCCCGCCAGACAATGAATGAGGGTCTGGTCTTGACAAAGCTTGTAATTAAAGACGCAGGGGTCTGTCTGGGGACAAGGTGATCGAGGTGATCGCCGCAGATTGGTAACGGGGAAGCGAGACGCTTCGGCGGACTCCGGAGTCATGGATCTCGAGCTTGATAACCGAATTGGACAACTTACTGGGTGGTATTCGTCCGTACGACATTTTGCTAATGGTTTGAGGCGAGATAAAGTGATACCGTCGAGTTTAGATGCGATATATGGGGTTCTCGAAGCACGCGACTCGATCGTATCACCCTTGGCGTGGCGTCGAAAGAGCGCAAAGATGGAGGGTAGTGGTACGAAGTGACGTTTCGCACAAACCGCGGCGAACAATGAAGCGCGAATCCTCAGTGGCAGAAGTGAAGTCGTCGCGTGGCCGGTGCCAGTGCTCGAGCTTTTGAGACCGCAAGGAGATTGCGATGGTTTAAAATGACCCTGGCCCCTTTGTCGTCATCAAAACAAGGGTTGCGTCTCGGCCCTCGAAGTGCAAGTGATGTGTGAAGAGTGAAGACTGAATACCGGCGCCTTTCAGTAGATATTCGTAAGGGCTATGGCGCACCAGGGCACGAGATGAATAAAGAACTTAGAAAACTGATGGCGGATCGCTAACAAGTAACAAAGGACCGGAGAACAAAGAGGGAGCAGACAAGAAAAGATTGTGGGTTTCAAGTTGTGAGCGAAAGTAGGTACAAATTACAATGTAGGTAAATACTGAGGAAGTCACTCGAGTTTCAAGTTGGTTCGCGCCAAGCTGCAGGGGGGGAACGGTGTTCACTGTTGCCTCGTCCCTTTGCCGGACAACAAGGTTGCACGTCCTTTTACAACGTGACTGGGGAGGTACTTCAGACTTGGCTCTATAGTCTATGTGTGAAGAAGTACCTGCTGGGTATCGCGTTTGTGGCGGGGATATTCGCGCGGCTGATGATGCATCATGCCTCCCATAGTCCCATTTCTGCTCTTCAGTTTTCTCTCATGTTTAAGGTGACGTATTCTCGAAGCTGCGCCTACTCATGCAGGCCTTGCAAGTTGCCATCAACACCGATCAGTCACTCGAAGACCACAATAACGTTGACCTCTATTCTCCGATCGCATACATACCTACATATCCCGGGTTGCCCTGGGCATTGAGGCCCCACGAGCCGCGAACTCTTAATGACGGCAGTGCAGTGTGGCTGAGCGGTCATCCGCGCCGAAGCGCGAGGCACAACTTCACAAGGGACAAGAGACGGATTCGCCGAGTCCACCTGATGTATTCTCAATTTCTCAAGCCTCGGATGACGTCGTTCCTCGTTTAGTCTGTTCTTCGCAGAACGCTTCGTTTAATGGCGCCTTCAAGAGGCGCGTGCGAGAAAACAGCTTCTGCGGGCTGCGGACATCACATGCATACGAGTGTGAAGCATGCATACCTACTCCGTATTTACTCCGTAGGTATGTACTCCATGAGTCCATACCAATGGCAAAACTGGCAAAACCAGCCGATTGGCAAGTTGGATAAGTCTTTCGAGAATTGAGTTTGGCCGACGGGACGGGATGTCCTCCAGGCTCCTGGGGTTGAGCAACGCTGGCCGTCTCTCATTTGTGCAACAGGTTTTTGAGTTTCTCCACATCGCGAGTCGACACTGGACAGTCGAGACTCGACACTGGAGTCTGGACTCTGGAGTCTGGACAGCTGGGTGACTGTTGAGTGTTGCCACACCAACCGCATCTCGGCTCCGCACTGTGCACAGCATGCCGGACGACAAACGAACGCTGCTCTTTTCTATGGGGTGTTACTCCGTACACAAGTCGACTTTGCTAGATGAAAGAAGCGCTTACCTTACCTACCTGGTGGCTAATACAAGGAAGGGATAACCTCACGTCCCAATACCTAAGCTCGTCTTATGACAAACGCTCTACAACACCGACACGTACGTTGTGCGAAACCCGTTTTTGGTGTCTTCTGTTGTTGCGGCTTCCACTGTTGTTACTACTGACCTCAGTATTATGCAACTGCATATACTCCGTATGCATGCGGTCCCAACACTACCTAATATAAGACAACTGACCTTGCAGGGAAGATCATGTAGCCCACAAGGCTTCCTCTTTCTCGGCAGGAATCACACACATCTCGCAACAAGCTACAGCAAAGGGCCATCCAACTGTTTCTTCATCGGCGTTGGACTCTCGAAAAGATCCCGACTGGGAGTTAGATCTTCCTGTGCCTAAATCGCACAGGCTTCAGCAAGAGAAGAACTGTCTGGACGACCGTAACCGTAAGATGCTGTCTGAAGGCCCAGGTGTGAAAGTGCAACACGAAGATAGGTGTCAAGATGTGATAGTGTTGGGTTAACAGGGTAGGTGTATAACGAAGAACGTTGGTTGATCAATGGCTTGCCGTCTTTTGGGCCTCTGCAACTGTGTGTTTCTTATCTGCTCGCCGCTTCCCTGCCGGACAAGTAGAAAAAGTGACAAGTCGCTTCAAACGAGGAACCTCATGAGATCCTGCGGCGTTTTTCAAAGAAACGAGGGCGCGGTAAGCTGCTCCTGGGAGCCATAGACTATAGTACATATCACCCGATAGCTTGGCGCGGCGCAGTCACTACTTGCCTGTAGGCTTCTTTAAAAGTAAAACGACTACTTTCTCGGTGCTGATAAGAGACCCATTATCTATATAGCGGCCCGGTAGCAGCGGTCTCAGACGCTTCGAGAAGTCTATCGAGGAGGCAAAACGCCGCTCGCCCGTGCTGCGACAGCCATACGACACAACAAAGGTACTACACGCACAAAATAATGAATGCAGTTGAGTTTAGGTACTTCTGTAGACTACATTGATCTCTACTCTTCGGATGAAGGAGCTCATAGCCACGCCTTTCGGGAGGGGGCGGATTGCAAACAGGCGAAACAATATATCAACACCGTGTTATGATCGTGTCCCCCCCCAGAATAGGGAATAAAGTTGAAAGTCCCTCAGCGGACACACTGTCCATCGACGCACCACTTGACATCACTAGCACAGCACTCTTTCGGGCAGCATACGTTCGTGCTGCAGCAGAGCCCGCCATAGATGCAAGAGTATGGGTGGCCGGGCGGACAAACTCGCTCTATGGTGCCACCGTCGTCGTCTCCTCCCAGGTGCTTGACGCCATCTATGTTGGCGAGCTGGAGAGCGGGCAATTTGGCGGCGGCGGCAAGGCCAAAAAGGACAACGCTGGGCTGGAGCTTCATCGTGTCGGAGCTTGGGGCTTTCAGAGTATCTGACTTTTTCTCTTATCGTGAGAGTCTACCTAGATGAGGTCAGGAAAAATTAAGAATTTAAGATTGCTTGCCTCTGAAGGATGCCGAGTGCTTGGAACCTACTGTATGATACGGTTGTTCCTCTGTGTCGATGGGAATGAAGAGGAGAGGCTAGAGCTGATGGTAGCGGATGTTGTTGCTCCCTTTTATACAAGGCGGCCTCGGCCCTCGGGAGAATCTTCAATCGCTCGTGATGAGTGTGTGTGTAAGACTAGAAAAGGCTGAGCACCACTAACTCATCTATGGCGGCAATGAAGCTTCAATGATCAATTAACCTTCAATAATTCATAGGCAAAACGTCTATATTTATATGTAAGTTACTTGAGCAGCTTGGTAATATGTCACGCGCAGATGTATCCTGTCGGCATCTGCTCTGCGACCTCTCTCCGGATCAGACCACCCCCAGTGAAGGTTTGAGACGGAACGGCTCATGCAATAATTGCATCTTCATTTACAAACTAGGACCATCTTGCGCATTTAACGCCTTGGGGCGCTTCCGAGGGCAACAAAACTAGATGCATGTGACGGGAGGGCCTCGCTACAGGCCGATCTAGGACTCCGCAGGTTTTGTCCAACGACGTACTTGCGAAGAGCGTCACGATCAGTAGTAGGCGTGTCTTGGAGCGGCGCTGTAGTATACCGTATACGTAACATCGAGATATCAGTGATATCTATTGGGATACGCATGGCCTGCCCCGGCCCGCCTAGGAGGGGTCTGCGTGAGAAAAGCGCAATGGTCACTCGAGACTATCCTTACCCTTACTTTAGGTTTGTAAACATAGTTGAGAGTCCAATCATCACGGCAGAAGGTCCCGGATGGTGCCAGTAGTTACATACTTGATTAGTACCTACCGAAACACAAAATGCGTAGGTATTATGTACTCTGCTCGTTCAAGGCTACAATATCCCCTGTCTCTCCTGAGTCCTCATTAGGAGAGCGGCCCCTCCCATCGGGTAAGTTCTCATGCGGGCCACCCAGTTGGATCAGGATGACCGGTCTGCTCGGGAAGAAGTATTTGTTCTTGTCCATCCCCGAATGATGTGTCGCCCCAAAGCGTGGCGAAATCTGATCTCACAATGGCAAAGAGAGACAATCTATGTATCTCATGACTGTTCAAGATGCGCGTCCCTCCAGTGTCCACGCCATCAATCATCCAGAGACTTCGAGTCCTCTGGTTCGCAGATCTACGCCGAGCCCCGGTTCATTAACATTTCACACATCTTACATCATTGATCCCATCCATCCCTCGTAGATTGAATTGTCTTCTCCCAAACGCCGCGACGGGGTCTCGACTCTCGAGATAACCCTGGCCTGCTATGACATCCATGAGGCATCATATTATCACGGCATATATAGGGGAAGGCAAAGCACAATCGAGTGGCAAGTCGGCTGCGCGGAAGCATCACACACTTGACAACACACATGGCTCTAAACAACGCATGGCAAGAGCATGGCAAGGAAATGTATGAGTAAGCTACTGCTACCATGAAAAGGATCTGGCAGCCAGAGCTTTGAAGTATGCCAATGACGAAGAGGAAATTTAATCACTCGTGATGAGTGTTTGAGAGGAGTGTATTTTTAACGCACTCACGCGGGAGAGTGAAGAATTGCTATATATACAGCTCTTGTCTAACATGAAGAGAATGCTGTACGTGTTGCGCTCCACACAACCTGTTTTTACCTCAACACTTATATCGGCCATTTGCTTTTCCCCGTCTTTGCCTCTTTATATCGAGGCAAGTCGCAGTGGTATTCTAAGTGCCATCAAAGTGCGTCGAAGGATCTGCGGTGATCACAGGGTTTGACGACGCCGCCCGCAAAGAAGATGAATGAAGTCCAGTCCTCGAATTGCACGAAGGTACTGTTCTATTGCAAAAAGATTAGGAACCGAAGGCAAAAAGAAAAGAAAAAAAGGAAAAAGAAACTTCAGCCTCAGGTTTAACGTACAACGGCAATGGCGTGAGTCGTGACAGTCTTGCTCTGGCTCCTCCAGTGAACGACGATTTCACGCTGGCTGGCCAAGGCCAGAGTCACCTCTCATCTAGCGTCAGACAGATGGTTTTTTTTTTCTTTTTTCTTTTTTCTTTTTTTTTTCAACACGTATTCTGTCCAAAGTCGTCTTTTCCCTAACAGATGCTAAGAGATCGCGACAGTGCACCGACTTCTCGACCTTGACGTCGGCGGTTGTCCGCGGTATAAATACTTCGTCAATGTCAATAAGGCACAGTCAATCATACATCCGGGAACGTGATTGCTGGACTGCCGTTTTCCAGAGCCATTCAAACGGCAGCAGACTTCTTGCTATGGTGCAAGTAAGCAGACCATTCGAATCACAGTCCATCCAACTCATGTCCTGTGCTTTCTCTCGTCTCCGTTCTTCCATCAGTGCCTGCTATGTAATACATATCACTAAACGCCCCGCGATTGCCCACATCTTCATCCCGCCTCCCGGCTCCCGGCTAGTCCCGGCACGGGAGGTCGGCTACATTACCGCTATCTAGGTACAGTAGCTCATGCATGCACTTGCACTGGCAGGTCGACAATGTCCAAGTTGGCCTGTATCATGTATGTGACCCTAGTTGGTGGGCAGGAGGTTGTGATGTCTTGAGAAGCGGCGTCTAGCCGGTAGTCTTTGAGCACCAGCTGAGGCTGACTGACTGGGTGTCAACGTCAGATTGCGGAAGCTTGGGCATGATGGCCTGACGAATCTTTCTCTCTTCAGCCCAAGCACTCGACGATCTTCAAGCGTTGGACTGATCCCTTTCTTTGATGCCGCGGTGGCGTCTCGTGCGTAGCCTATTGTGGGCGTCGCGTCAGCGTCAGCATCAGCAATTGTAGACGGTATCCCTGAAAATCTTGTAAGCGAAGGAGCGCTTGCGATGATCTGGTTTTTCGATTCGACCAAATACCGGCCACTCGACGCGCGCTCTTGGCTATGGTGGCCTAACTGGTAATGAGATGAAGCTATGTACACAGATAGGCAAGGTTTTTCGATCGTCATTGTTGAATGTTGATGCTTGTGAGGTACATAGGTACATAGGTACATAGGTACATAGGTACATAGGTACCTCTCGAGAGTCGAGGACTCGATGCTCGAGCCCCGCTTCTATCGCGTGTCTGCCCAGTCACAGTGCCAACGCCGAACACGCCGAACGGCCATGTTTGCAAAATCGCCTCGTGAAATCCAGATAATGTACGGAGTACATTATTGACACTAGGTATGAAGGCCTGATGATAAACGCTCTGAACACGACGAATAATTGCAGCAGGTATGACAAGCTGGACTGTCCTCTAAACCCGGAACCGTAAGCATGTGTCAGTGACACTGCTGCATTGGCCTAAAGTCCCCGAGTCTCATACTGAAAAAATGTACATAGATTCTTGCAGGAAAGGGGCCGCGAAAAAAACATCACGTATTACGCACGTCTCATCCACGCCATCATGGAGACAAGGCTCTCAATGTGACATGCATAGCTCAGGTTTGCGTTGCACTCCTTTCCCCACGACGAGAAGGAGCCGAGAAGATCCCCCGTCAGGAAAAGAAGCGGCTTGGGCAATCATGCCCTGGGGCGAGGGGCCGTCCAGCTTATCAGAGATCAGTCCTCGTCTGACAAGAGAAGAGATCGGCAGCTCCCACGCTGGCTGCTGTCACTGCGCGCATCTTATTGGGCAGTCTGTGGCTCTGGTGGCTGGGAGAGCCGACATATCACAATCGTTCTCGTTATTTCTTAAATCCAAAGGATGCTTCCATGACCAAGTCTGATGACTCTCTCATGATGCGTCCAGCTTTCTTGTGCTGCACCAAAAAGGCGGGCATACCAGCCACGATATCGGAGCTGGAGTTCTGTAAACATTGCAGCACTTCTTTGCGTCGTGTGACCGGGGTTCCGGTGCCACGCATGAAGGGGGATGTGTAGCATGCGGGTGAGATATGCCGGATGAACAATGACTGTGGCCATGGGATAGGTTTGTTTCCCGAGGAGCCGGCCTGCAAAGCCATGACATGTATCGGAGGAAGGCTTGAAGCACACGAAGCGGAAGGATTATCTCTCTTCATCTTGAGCAGGTGAAGTGGGCTTTGGGCGAGCAGAGGCTTTGTTTTTGTGTCAGAGTACGAGGCGCCGCTGAATGCCTTCTCCGTTCAGAACCTCGTTCCTTTCTCCATAAAATCCGAAAGACGGGCAACGACAGCTCGAGCTGCCGCTGTTTTTTTTTGTTTTTTCTTTATCACGGACCCTCGGACGCCGTTCTCTTGCCAATATTCCGATGCTTCGTGTAACACAGCGCGGCTCTAATGCAAGTCTAGAAGTTCTTGGCCATTCAGAACCTAGCTCTCCGCAGTTGTTCTGTCGAAGAAAATATCTCATCGTGCCATATTGGCTTGCCATCCCCCTGACCCCCTCCCGCCACACGCGTCCACGGTCCAGTCTTCCGATCTCTCCTCACCTCTGCATCATTCTGGCGAGTGCGAGACTAGATGTGTTGCCAGGAGCGCCAAGGCTCGCATAGACAATGTGTCAGCCACGCAGGGACAATAGTCTGACTTGTTCGACAAAAACGTCCTGTTGTATAGGACGTTACACCTCCATCTTCGTCTAGACTCGGAGGGCTGAACTGTGCTGCAGGAGGAAAGAAGCTTCATTGGGAGGCTTTAATGGGTAGGAAGAGGCCTGAGCGAGTGCCGACAGGACCCGTCTGCGCGTGGCAGGTTGCCAAACTGCGAGGATCAGACATGATTGGCAGTTGGATATGGAACGAGAAGGGGTGTTTTAATGCCGCCGTGGGAGAGTGGGAGCTAGTGTATTGAAAGAAGCATGGCTACCTTCCAGTGGCAGTCCTATTGCAATTTGCTCGTAGTGCTTACTTCGTGTGTTGGAAGTTGGGAACGCATTGGATCGCCAAAGTTTCGGAAAAGTATCTGGCAGTATCAGCTAGCATATTCGCTACACCCAATTGTACATACATTCTAGGTACGGAGTACCTAGTATAGTACCTTACTACCTAGTATAGAACAGTCAAGTTCAGCGTTAGCTCTAGCATAATATTCATATTCCAAGCCCATCGCAATGCTTACAATGTACCGCGACTGCTGCCCAACTCTTGAAATCAACGTCTCGTATCAAACAGATATGAGCAGGAAGAAAACCTACTGTCTAGTGATACAGAGATTGTGAAGGGGCAGCTGGCAAGTATCGCTCCCCCCTGTAAGAAACATACCCTCCAAGTGAGCAACACCGAGATCCAAAAAGGTAATCAAGACACAAGGATCCTCCCGAGCCAGTCCATCAAGTATAAAAGGGAATAAGATCCTACCCAAGCCCGTCTACATCCTCCATTCGCCCCTTTTTTTTTGCCTCATCATCACCCAACGCAAAGTATCACACGGTACGTTCATACACGTCCTCAGTCATCCTCCATCAAGACAGCCCTTCGTTTACTAACCTCATGATCTCATCTAGATACCAGACACATATAAAATACAGTCTCCTACGACGCTTCAACATCCAACATGAAGTTCCAGCTGAGTTTCCTCCTCGTCGGCCTCGTCGCTGCCGCCGAACTGCCCACTCTCCAACTCGCCAACGAAGATGGCATCAAGCGCCCCGCAGGCAAGGGCGGTGCCAACGTGGAGGCTTTTTGTCCACCCTCGTTCCCGCGATATTGCCCCGTCGGCGGGTTCTGCTGCCGCACGAGCAAGTGTTGCCCGCGTTCGTGCTGCCAGGAGAGTGCTACGTACTGCTACAATGGAAACTGCTACCGCTAAGGGGAGAGCAGAAGGCTGAGCCACGCAGCGCATTCGTTTAGGGGGAGTCGGCAGTTCATGATGTACTTTCTCTCTTTTTTTGTGGTCCCCCGATGCCCTGGCTGCGAGATATTCGGTTTGAGATTGGCAGGATATGGCAGAAGTGCCTAAATACATTCTTTTCTCGTGGCTTGTGCTACGTGTCTAATGTCGTGTTTCTGTCCGCAGGATGTGGCTGACTGGCTGACTGGCTGATTCATAAATGAGTGAGCGGCTCGTGGCTTTGTGACTGAGCGAGCTGACATTGTTCCTTCTTCTTTCTTCCTCGACAAGATCTTCCGTGGATCGTGATGTGATCTCATGACCGAAACGCTCCTATTCGTTGGTGCGGTTGCTGTCGCTCACGTCATGGACTCATGATTGGAGTTGTTTGAGGAGTGCGTTGGGGGCGCCACCTCGTCGTCCTTGTGGAAATAGAAGGCAATCAAGAGCTCTCAGGTACTTGATATCGATGTCCAGTGTCCAATTTTTGATGTCCGCCTTTCTTGTCCAGGCTTCTGATGTCCGAGACTTGATGTTCGATTTCCCTTGTACACTCCATCTCCCCGAGATCTTGCTGGGCGGTTTCCCTGTCCCCCACCCTTGATGTCTGGACCCTTGATTGATGGTAAGTCCGAAGTTCAAAGACTCAACGTCGACCCCAAAAGTCGAGCCAAATCCAAGCCCAGGGTCCATGTTGAAGCCAACGGTCAAGCTCAAGTCCAAGTCCAACTCCAAGTGTCCACCCCCAAGGCCAGCTCATGAACCAATTCCAATCCAAAGTCCAAGTCACCCTCCAGCATCCAACGGTCCCCCTCAGATATCCCAGAACACCAACCCCAAAGCCACCAGCCCCGGCGTCATCTGCACCACCCAAATCTTCCTCGAAGACGTCGCACCCCCATACATCCCCGCCCCCACGACCGCCATACAGAAAAACAGTCGAATCTGCCTCGCAAACTCGGCCACCGGATGCCCCATTCCCCAAAACAACCCCGCCGCCAGCACCCCATTATACAACCCCTGATTCGCTGCCATAACCTTGGTCTGTTCCGCAAACTCGGCCGTGAGGCGAAAGGTCTTGCGCCCGCGGGGCTTCGTCCAGAAAAACATTTCCAGGGCCATGATGTAGACGTGGAGGGAGGCAAGGAGACCTGTAGACGTGAGGGAGAGGAATGCCATTTTTGTCGTAGTATATGTGTGTATACACTTCGAGGTATGTATGTAGGTAGACGGATTTCGAGTGCTAGTCGGAAGACGATCGATGAGTATGTCGAGTGAGCAGGCCAAAAAAGGTATGTATGTAGAATGGTTTGTTCCTTGCTCGGAGAGGAGATCAAATATCGGAGGGGACGAAGGCTGGACAGGATGAGGTCAGAGGGGAGCAGAGGATTTTAAATTGTGTGAGCATGATGGAGGAGTCAGGACAACCATCAGCTTTCTCGTGGACAAGAATCAAAGATGCCTTTGGCTCGGAGCTATGTCCGGAAACTTACAAGCGTGGTCGTTGATTGTGGGTTGAATCCACAACGTTCGGTTGAATTACAATGGGCAGCAGAACCGGCACTCAATCAAATGCCCGGCATGGAAGCCGATTTGGACTTCGCGGCAATTGAGCCGACAGCCTCACCGGCAGTGGCATTTGTCGCTGAGCTGCAATTCAGCATCATGGGGTCCCAGAGAATTACATTGTATCGGTACTCCGTACGGAGTATCTAAGGGTTTGTTTACCGTGAAAAAGAATGGCACGAGGTTACGTATGTCAAGTTCTTCCTGCCGAGGGCGCATTCCCGCAGCAAGACATTTCCGCGGATGCAACGGCAGAATCCACATGCAATAGCCTAAATACTAGGTAGATTGTACTAAGAGGCATTGGACCTATCAGCTACGGAGTATGTACCTAATGATATGCATAAATACTCCGTATGTTTACAATAAATACATATGTGCTTATTGATGACACTTGCCGTTTTGCCGGTAGGTACTTGTCCTCGCCGGGGAGATGATATGTACCTCATATGTATACAGTATGGGAGTATACTCCGTACCTCTAATGTACATGTGTACGGAGTACCGGTTTACAACTTTACAAGGTACCTAGTACCTCCTAGTAGGGAAGCCCCGCGTTATGGCGTCAGAGTGTCGGATATTCGGTATAATAATAAGAAGAACAAGAAATGAGCTGAGTCACACAGAGGTATCTTCAAGAAGAACAAGGAAGTGGCTGAGTCACACAAGAGTACTCCGTAGGTAGGTACCTCTAGGTACCTATCTTCTAGAATCCAAGAGCCCCACTTTTATATATATAAAAAGAGGACATGTTAGTGACAAGTGAAGACAAGAAACTCTCAACTCAATACAAGATCAATTATCTTTTCTCCCCTTTATTCTGACACAGAGACGTCGAGAGTCGAGACACAAAACCCGACAACGCTTGATGACTTCTTACGTATCACATAGCACATGAAGAGTCTTGATTGACTCTTGAGCATCATTCAGCAGGCTGACGTTTTCATGTGTGAGAACTTGTTGCATACCTGACTGACTCCTTGCTGCTGCTTTGTGCTTGCATGTGAGGAATCGGATACCTCTATCGACCCGACCAAAAGGTCAGAACACTACTAAGCTGGTAGGCGGGGGATATATGTACAGCGCAACGGTCAGAACTACGACAGAGTAGTCGTCACAATCTCTTGTCTTGATGTTTGACATTTCACTGCTTCTCAGACCACCACGTGGCATACGTGCCCTACACACGGAGGTTGTCCCAAAAACACAACCGCTATGCACCTAGCTGTTCCTCAATAAGGTACATACCTAGGTATAGTCTATAGATCATGCTGAACACGCTTACCAAAAAAGAGAATCCATCAGTTCATCCGAACCTCCCGAGCCTCGGAAAAAAAGTACATGGCCTCAGACTTCGCCAATATGTACGTACAATAAAAACCCGATGATACTTGTGTATTGTGCCATGGCCATAGCCACAGGGGTGTCACCACATCTTCTGCCAATCTTTGCACATGCCGAAAAAGGTGCGACAGAATTTGCCATACTCGACAATCACATTTGTGTGATGCCATGAGCCCATGGCAATGTGGGCAAGTCTCGCATCCGGATGATTCCACGACTTTTCTCCCATTCTGCTGCGGCTTCCACGGACGGGACTGCACATTAATGACATTATACATGTAAGCATGGGCCTACGTGGCTTGGACACTTTGAGGATACAACTCACCTGAATCCAGTGATGGGCAATATCAAGACATCCCCCGCCAGTTTTGTCTTTCCGTCATCGTTTAACCCCGTCACAGCATTCCACCTCAGGCCTTGGTGTTGTTCCAGCCATCTGCTGGTCGCTTCCGTAACTGCAGCCGGTCCAGTTCGCGTGAGCGGATCGTAGTGCAGCTGGGAGACATTCCCGCTTGTTGTGTTCAGTGCTGCATCCTTTGCTGCCGCTGCTTTCTGTGCAAGCTGGTCCATGAAAAATTGGAGAATTGGGTGCTTGGGAGCAGACGCCAATGCCCAGTTTGTCAACTGGATAGCATACGTATAACCGTACCGCCAGTGCGTATCTGTCTCAGGATCCGTATCACACTCAATACCCCAGATTGCCCGAACCGGACGAGCCTCTTCAGAAACCCTTTGCAGTCTATTGAGTCGCACCTGGCTCAAGCCATAGCTCTTGCCCGTCACATCGTCCGTCCACTCGGCAATATCAGACGGCTGGATCCAGGTGGATGGATGTCGAAGTAGCTTCGTGTCAATGTCACCGTACTGTACTCGGTTAGCCATCAGCAGAAATGGCATGCGACGGGCGTCTTGTGACGTACTATTCCACCAAACCATTTGCAGACAATAATGCGAAAGATGTCGACCTGCTCCACGGGCGAGAAGACCTGAGCGAAGTCCTTTGCGAAATCCTTCTCGTATTTGTTAACCAACGCTGACACACCCTCGTCATCCCAGAGGAAATACGCCATGGGGCTATAAGCAGGTGCCGGAGCCATGGAGTGGCTCAGCCACTGCTCGACGTAGGACACAATGTCTTCCTTGGTGCCGTTCAGACGAGCGGTGTTCCATTTTTGGTGAACAAGCAACGGAATTTTGGACAAAGGAATGTTGCGCTCGGGGTGAGAACGTATGACGCTGGAGGCCAATTCGACTGCTTCGAGAATGGTAGCGGGTGGGGTTTGGCCTTTTGGTAGCCATTGCGGAGGAATGAACCAGGCTGGTAGGGGCCATACGTTAGATCAACATCCATAGTCGCACAGCCAGCAATTAGGAACAGGGCAGAGAGCTCACCGCCTCCTCGGCCTTTGAAGTTGTGTATATATTTGTACGCAAGAGGAAACCGTGTACGCAGGGTCTCTTCGTCGACGAAGCGTTGAGGCGCAGGCCGATGATGAAACAGCAGAAACCATGCAATGGCGGACAAGAGAACGGTGCATACAAGCAGATGGCGGGGTCGGAAGCGCAGCGCTCGTCGGGGTATCATTCTTCCTATTCGGGTGTGAAGTCTGGATGCACCGGAATGATTCATGCAAGGAGCGCTCTGCCTGATCTCATCGCGAAGAGCCCAGCTCGCTCCATGAAGATTGAAGCCACGGGTCCTGAGGAAACAAGGCGCGGGCAGAACATTTCCAAAACGCGCAGATCGTTAGAATGCCTGTTGCAACGGCATCTCTGTGCGGCACCTTCAAGGAGCGGCTTCCCCTATTTTTTATGCAAAAAAAGTGCGCAGACCAATTGGAAGGGGAAAGAAGCGATGCTTCATCTGTCTTCCCCATAAAATCAGCGTCATTACCCAGCGGTACCTGCGCAGATCAGGACATACCAGGGAAGGTGCGTTTCATAAATGCTGCCTCTGTTCACACCCGTGGCCAATGAAGACTTCCTAAATTCTTCTGCCGATTGGCTCCACTCTGCGATCAGACAAATCGTGACACGATTTAGTGAACTTCCTTTCGCTGTAAATGAATGAGTCTGCCCACCTGTCAGGCTGTCACCGTGAGATCCAGGCACAAATTACAATGGTACATAGGTACCTCTTGGCATCCTGCTCCAAAAATAGACGGAGGCTGTAGTCTCTCGGTCATGAGGAAGAAGAAGCGTCCGTCGATTTGTGAATCGTGCTTGATGCATTTGATCAACAACTGCCGGAGCATTGACCACCTTGAATCTTGATCAGACGTGATGACTTGAGAAGAAATACGGAGTACATTGCGCTTTACTCCTTGGAGCTGACGACAGCTGTTGTAATCTGCAGGCGCCGGGTGGCAGTGGCAAGTGCTACAGCCTACAGGTGACAGACCCAGTCTCCAGACTCACCCATTTGGTCATGCAGGCAGCAGGGGCCCAGGGCTGAAGTTGTTGAACCTTGGGTTGATGAACTGAATTTATCCACCTACATATACAATAGAAGCGATGACCGTTACTCCGTATTCTTCACCGCTACATGCTGACGGACAGTCCTCACCTTTCAGGCAGAGTAAAACATCTTGATTGATAACCGCGGCGGTTCTTCAATTTCGTCTGAGAATCAGAAAGGCTTGCGTTAGCGAAAAAAGTAGATCGTCGCTGTAGATTCCAGGCTAACTCTCTTGACATAGTCTTTATTCTCTCAAACATAGCGACTCAGAACTTGGGTACATATGTAGGTACATACCTACTCCGTAGGTTGTGCAAGACAAGAGTGGGTTTGTCGACTCCGCCACACATCGCGGTTCGGGCCGGCGGCATCTCTTGGCGTAAGGCACGTTGTGGAGGCCCCCGTTTGTCCGTCTGAAGTTTGGGAATCCTTCAACCCCACACTCAGCCAGACTCTTCGCGAAGGGGGACTACAGGTACGGAGTACAACACCAGGATAAATACATACATAAGGTATGTAGTGCTAGGTACAAAAATTTACACCTTGGAGGAATAGCCAAAGGAGTCTAGGTAAATGTTGCAAGAAACGCGAAAAGGGTCCAGCGGGTAAGAGGACAGATTAAATCCTCCATCACAAAATAAGTTACAACTTACAACAGTCATGAGTGATGTAAAACGAACCGTTCTCTCTGAGTGATGCCATGCCATGCCCCTTCATCTGCCTTGTTCTTCTTTGCATTCATGTTTCTGAAGCGCCGAGACCGACTCTGTAGCCTCTAGCTACAGTATAACGCCGCCTGAGTCGCCTCCCTGGTTACCTGGTATGATGTATCACTCTCTCTCCATTCCATCTATTCATATAGCGTCAGACCTGAGACATAAGAAACGCCTTCAACCTTATTGAGAGGGCATCTCCCATAAACGTATCTACCATTTTTGCGATCGAGCCTTCACTCGAGACGCTCCCACCAACTCTACCCTCCCCGCGTCTTATTCAGACCGTCGAGACGACCAAAGCCCAGCGATACCATCTCGTACACCACACACAGTCCCCCAAACCGCCCTGCACGTCGCCCTCACACTCTCCACCACTGCCCTCCCAATCCCCCAAGCTGCACCAACAAGTAGCCCCCCCGGCCCCGTCACGCACTTGGCCAGCGACCCGAAAATCCATGTCAAATCAGACGCCGCCTCCTTAACCGCCCACTCCAACGGAAACGATTTCCGAGCCGGCGGCGGCCGCACCTCTAGTCTCGATCCAGGGAAATGTCCCGGGCCCCTCTTCTTGCCCTGCAGATCCTGCGTCGTGAGCTTATGATCCTCGTGGCCCCGCACCTTGATACTCTCCTTTGTGAGCTTCGATCGCAGTACCACGCGCTCCTGCTCCTCCATGCCCTTCCACCACGTCTGGACCACATCGAACATGTATTTTTGGATCTGCGTCTTCTTCTTTGGAAAGGCGGGGTGGTGCAGAATCGTCAGGATCATGCGGATTGTCTCCTCGGCGCTTAGATCGGGGTCGTCCCAGCACTTGACGACCTGCTGCGTGGTCCAATTCGTCGTCACAGTCGCGACGAGACCGGCCGGTGGATTCAGGACATTGCTAAAGTGGTCCTTGGATAAGTCTGAGTGGCTGGGATCAGAGGCTGTTGAGCCATCCTCGTAGATGGCCGCAGAGTCGGATTGCGCTGCTTCTTCGTCGACGCGGACTTTGGCCGCGCGGAGGGCATTACGGAGTTCCTTGACGGAGGACTCGATAATGAGGCCTAAGAACTCGAATACAAAGCGATTCGTGGTCGCGCCGAGTTGTGTCCCCGCTGGATTTTCTTCAAGAGGGTCCGTGGTGTAGGATTCTTCCCTGAGCCACTTCTTCATCCGGTCGTGGATGAAGAGCACGGGCTCAACGGCCTGCCAGAGGATATTGGCATCCACGACGCCATCCACGCTTTCCATTCCATCCGTCATGTCGGGCTCTGGTGTCGAAGAGGCACTGTCCTTGGCTTTTTGGAAAATCATCTGCACCGTCTCGAGCTGCTCAAGCAGAGCCGAGTTTTCCGTCGAAAAAGCCTGCACGGCCGCGAGGGCCGTTTTGATAGCCTGGAAAAGCTGGTCGAATGCCACGGTCCCGTAGCCGAGCTTGGTTTCCAGATCGCCCAGCGTGCCCTTGGACTGCAAGATGGCCATGTCATCCGCCTCCCCCAACAGACTGTGGAAGATATCCAGCATGCCAAACGTGCCCGTGACGAGCGGCGCGACTTGTCGTCTTCTCCGAACCCGCGACGGCACTCTCACTCTGCACTTATCACCCACGTACGGGAAGATTTCCTTTTCGCCCATCTTCAGCAAACATAGCTCAATGTAGTTGCTATGCGCCGCGAAATCCTCCAACGTATGCAGCGCAGCACCCAAGTGAATAAACGACTCCTTTTGCGCGCTGTGATCTCCCCTCCTGCCTCTTCTGCCTAGCTCAATACACAGCTCCAGCTGCCGCCGTATATAGTCCGCCGACGTGTCCCAGCCATGCGACGAATTTGCAATGTAGTTCTTCATGCCGGACTTGGGATCAAAGTCCAGCTCTCTCGGATCCACCGGGCCTCGTAGCCTCTTGTCCACATCCTTGGCGTTCCCGTGGTACCCGCGCGGATTGTCAATGTGTTCCACGTGGGTATAGCATCCCAATCTCTCTCGCGTAACCTCAAATTCATCCGTCGCGAAGCCAAACTCCAGCATGGCTAGAACGGAGACTATGGCTCGGAGGACCGGTTCTGGCACATTTTCCAGGCATGTCGTGTCGACGACCTGGGAGAAGTCGCGGAGCCAGTTGCCAAAGTAGATCTGCCGTCGTTGGAGCCTGGTGAAGCTCTGCTGGGTGATGAAGCTGATGGGCAGGAATCGCAGCACCTCGGCGATGTCGCCGTGCCTCCAGACGAATTCTTTGAACTCGCTGTCGGCGGGTACTGCGCCTGCGCCAAATGCCGAGACGGTGCTGGCGAATGCTAGGACGAGGAGCAGTAGGCACAGGAGATGCGCCGAACCCGCCATGGCTGGTTTCGGGTTTGAGTTTGGAGGGCGTGACACGAGTTTGGCTGGATTGGGGATCGAAGCCTGAGAAGGAATGAGGTTATGGCGCAGATACTATGTACGTAGGTACCTCCTTACGCAGGTACTGTACCTACCGCAGGGTTCACGTCATGATAAGCCTGCATTGTCCGCTATCAATTCTGGAGCCGTAGTGACTCACTGGGGTCCGCCTGCAGCGCTTCGCCACAGCGCCTAGCGCCCTGTGTCCGCGTCCCCAACGATTTACATGCTCAACTGCAAACTTCGAAGGCGTCAATTGCTACGGACGTCAGGTCGAGCACAACAGATAAGAAATTAATTATGTGTTGAATCCGTCCACACGGTATGATTTATTCTAGAAATGGATTCTTGTAAATGAAGCTCACGTCCCTCAGGCCTCTTCGGCTTCCTATCAACGCGACCAGTGGCAAGCCGCTTCACGTCCTTCTAGAGCGTCTTGTGGAGAATCTGTCGCCATCTCGGGTAAGAAGCGATCTTGGCTCGATAGGCATTGATTTCCTCCCAGTCTACTTCCCTACGTCCGGTATCGACGTCAATATCGCGTGTCCGGATCCATCCCTCTCGCTTCCACAGATAACCAACCACCCAGAAGAACAGAACCACTGGCGCTGCCAGATATTGCGTGAAAAAGCCCTCTGCCGTGGCCATTCCATCTTCGCCCGGAGGCGCCACAATGGCAGCATAGAACTGGAGAGCCGTTAGCAACCAACAAACATGCATTGTCACAAACTTACGGTACATATAAGAAGAAGGAAAGTCTCACCTGTGCAATCAGAATAATGATATTGAGAATAAGCCCAATCCAGGACCCAATAACACCACCAGCAGCTCGGAAAGGAAGTTCATCAAGCGTGTGTCCGCGCAAAGCCCACGCCTTGCGGAATCTAATGTGCGCTAGGCAAACCGAGCCCCAGGTAAAGAGCGCAGAAAGACCAGAGATTGATTGCAGCCATTTGAAGACGGTAGGGCCATCTGCGCTTAGACTGACGTAAGCGACAAGGCCGAAAAGGAGGTGGATAACGACAGAGGGCAAAGGACGGCCCGACTTGTCAATATAAGTGAATAACTTGGGAGCATAGCCTTGCTGGGCAAGAGCCGTCAGAGTTCGGGACCCGCCATACACGCCAGATACACCAATCGATAGGACCGAAACGAGAATCGTCAGATTCATGAAGCTGTCGAACCCGCGGAGGCCAGCGTACTTGCCAACAAGGACAAAGGGCGAGGCTTTGGGGTCGTTGTATGATCCTGCAGTCAGCAAACTTGGGTCCCGGTCATCGATCAATAGGCCGACGAAGAAGAGACCAAGGATATAGAATAGCGTGATTCGCCAAAACACCTGCTTAATGGCGGATGGCATGGCCTTTGCCGGGTTCTTGGACTCGGCTGCGGCGAGGCCCACGAGCTCCGTGCCGGAAAAGGAGAAGGCAGCCGTCACGAAGACGGAGCACCAGCCCTTGAATCCGTTCTTGAAGGCCCCTGGATCGTACCAATATCGGGCACCCCAGTATGAGCTATAGCGCCCGTCTTTCGGTCCACCGCCACAAACCATAATCAGAGCGATGAACATGAAAATGACAATGGAGATGAGCTTGAATGTCGAGGCCCAGAATTCTTCTTCGGCATAGCCGAGGGCTCCGAAGACATTAATGATGATCATGATGGCGAGAAAAACGCTGATCCAGACGGCGACCGAGATATCGGGATTCCAATACTGGATTGTAATGCCACACACAGTAAGTTCGAGGGGGAGCACGGAAGCCCACTGAAAGACATAATTCCAGCCCATTGCAAATCCCCAAGATGGGGACACAAATCGAGCCGAGTAGGTATAGAAGCCGCCGGACACGGGGAACAGAATAGCGAGTTCGCCAAGAGCATGAACTGGGCGCAATCGTTAGTGGCAGATGATGACGAGACACTGACTGGAAATTGCGTATGGAGCGCGCTCTGGGAGTTATGTACGCAAAGTATTGACCCATAAGACTTGGGGAAAAGTTTGAAAGGAAAGATGAGGCTAAGTCCAGAGTCATGGTAGAATAAAACTCACCAACATTGAACATCATGATTCCAATAATCAAGAAATCCAGAAACAACGAGCCAGGACCCTGTGCGGTAACGAATCAGTCTTCCAAATCGCCTCACCACGTCGGGGTAGCGAAAACGCCCAGAACATCAAAAGTCCAAATAATATGCTTACACCATTAGCCAGCGCACTGCCAGATCCAACGAAGAACCCCGCGCCAATGGAACCGCCAATGGCAATCATGCTCAAATGCCGACTCTTCATGGGACGTTCCAATTCAACAATGCCCACCCCATAATGCGCCTTCTTAAACGACTCGATTGTTAAACCATTCCGAGTCCAGAAATTGGGATGTCTTTCGCACGAAGCCAGGTCCTTGGTCATGACCTGGCTGGCGCCCTCCATCGGAGTACCATGAGAGTATCCCCTTTCCGCATCAGCCAGAGGCACTGCCTGTTTTTCTGACATGCTGACTTGATGCATGTCGTCAGGCGGATATTCAACACCACGTTTTGACATTGTGAACAAGCGTGTGTGCCGCAAAAGGGGGTGAGGGGGCCTTTTGGTGGAAACGAGGTGTTGTGACAGTTGTTGAAGAAGAAAGTCAAGTCAAGTCAAGTCAAGATTTCACCGTCGTGTTCAGCGACAAGAAGCAGCAGTCTCGTCGTTATTAAAACGAATCAGTGCTCACTGCTTGGCCTCGTCACACAACGCGCGGGGTGTGTGTTATTTTGGGGAGAGAGACTGAGAGACCGGGGGGACGGTCTGATTCGGGTTCCCGACATCTATGAGCCCGATATCACACTCCCTGCCAACCTGGGTTCATGGCTTGGCTTTTGTCTGCATCGAGCAACCCTGCCTGCTTGTCAGATTGGTTGGAGATGACAACCATTCGAAGAATAACCCCTGCAGAATGCTCCGAACCAGACCGGCCGAATCCAGGGCTAACAGCCATCATGGGGCGGCGGCGATGTGCCACCTTCCCTTTCCCTTGTTTTCTGGCTTCATTACAATGTACATACACCAACGTTGCCATCACCTGGCCAACTTTTGATCCCCAAGAGGGAAAAGGACTTCACCGCTGGTGTGAATAATACCGACGCATTCAAACAGTCGAGTCAGCGGAATGCTTCGATATGCCAATCAAAGGGCTCCTTATCATTCAGAAAGTTTCCCCCCCTTCAATCTGCTTGCACTCGCGTGGCGTCGCGTGGCGTCGCGTTAGACTGCTCTGACTACAAGCACATTCCTCGTGCATGTTCTGCACTGCTGCAGTGCAGCCTGTGCAGCCTCAGTGAAGAAGGACATCGTACGAAGAAAGAAACGACTGAGCCACGAGTCACGACGGCTAGGAGGTACCTAACGTAATACGGTACGAAGTATGTACCTAATAACAAAAGTCAGGCAAAGCCGCAAAGGCTAACGCTTCCCCGCGTGACGACTCGGATATAGAGAGGTTAGGTAGGTACCTAGGTAGGTAGCTGAGGCGTTGTCAACGCCGAACGGGCCTTTAGCAGACCAATGTACCAATCGTTTTTATCTCGGGGTGGGTCCGGATGCAGTTGTGTGGGAAGATCTGTCAGCTTTGAAAAGAAGCAACAGCAAGGCAGTGTCATACCAAGGGATGTGTTTAGGGAAATGATCAGCGAGCTGAGCATGAGACTGGCGGCAGTAAGTATTCGAGCAAATGGCTGCCTGCCCGATAGTCTATTAACAGTTTGACACGGCTCGCCATGAGACTTGAGCAACAACTTTAAGCTGGGGTGAGTCGAAGCATACCACCATCTGAGGCAATATAATAATAAGCATCGCCTCTTCACGTCTTCAACGTCTGATCCCTAGGCTTCAGAATTCGCAATTGTTTTGCATGGTACCCGTCGCAATGCGCAGTTTTTGGAGCGCTCGTACCTACCTACCTAGGTACTATGTATGTACTCCGTACAGTACCTACCTAGGTATGTACTTTCCACGAGCTTAGGTGGTCCGGCCAAGTGCGTATGTAACGAGAGGCGTCAACGGGTCAGACATTCTAGAACAATGAGCCGCCGCCTTGCAGAGACCAGAGGGAGAGTCTTATTATTCATCTCCCAGCCGCCCGGTCGTATCCGAAACCGCCAAGTCAAATTGTCTAATTGCGTAGCCTGATAATTGATTGTCGTCCCGGTGAGAAGAGGTTGTCCATGAGGTAAGTATGTATGTACCTAGAGGGAGGGAGTCAACTTTCCGCATGCATGCCTCACGAGTCACGGTGACTGATTCTCCCTGACTCCCAAATCCAATGTTGGATGTCTGATTGGTGGCTTGGCGCTAAATCCGGTTATCAACCGATGCCAACTCTTATCAAGAGCATAAAGTTCAGCAATGTTGATATTCGTCCAGAACGAGATAAGAAATGCGATGAGCGGCCCAACAACTACCTACTCCGTAGGTATGGCAACTCGCAAGACATGCATCATCATACCTAAACCGACTTCTGGCTCGAAATGTGCATGTTGGATCCATCGAAAGACCGGCCATCGGCGCAACTAAAAGTGGCTTCGCCTTCGCAACTTGATATGATACCTACCAGGTACATACCTTAGGTACC
Source organism: Claviceps sp. LM84 group G4 (assembly GCA_018360345.1). Classification (NCBI taxonomy): domain Eukaryota; kingdom Fungi; phylum Ascomycota; class Sordariomycetes; order Hypocreales; family Clavicipitaceae; genus Claviceps; species Claviceps sp. LM84 group G4. The sequence goes on along the minus strand of SRQH01000197.1, from coordinate 3,336 downwards.
TACCCGAAGTACATGTAGATAAGGAGGCGGCAATCACGGGTCCTATCTGCCGCGGGTGGCGATAGGCAACAGCTAATAAAGCCTAAACGTCAAACGCCGCGCGCGGATCAGATCCCTACGCGTGATGCTTCAATTCGGTCTGCATGCAACTGCGGCCGAAAAGTCCATGTCCAACTCGATGTTTTGTTATCGGTTCTAGCGTGTTCATGAACGAGTCGTTGCATGGCATCAACTGAGCAGCCGACATAGGTGCCGGCTTCAACCGCTTTGCAGATCATGAACTGAACTCGTGGTGATGCTTGCTTGCAGATCACAGACTGCACCGCGATAAGCCTTTCTCTTTGCTTCTTTCAACGTCAACTTCCCGCTGAGGTAAAGTTCTGAAAATCATTGACAACGAAGAAGGTGGACTTGATTATGCCAAGCGACGCATGCGCCCTACTGAACCAGACCGTCTTCATTTGTCAATTCAACTTTGCAACTTCCTGCACCCTCAAGACGAGTTAGGTAAAGTAGAGACTTTTTGTTGATGTACCAACCCATTGACAGACAGCTATCTGGTCACACAGTATACGGCTACAGTGTATGTAGACTATGTACATGGGCGAAGTGGCGAGAAGGTGCTATGTATTGCACAAAGGCCGCGCTTTAGAATCCCAGTGGGCGACTACACCAAGGAAGGCCCACGACCGTCGGAAACATGTCCTACAGCAGCAGATGCGTGAGAGTCATCACACTGAATTGACCGAATTATTCTCATCGTCGCAGAACTCTCTGTGTGGATATCTCGCGTCAACCAGTCTTCGTGTCAATAGTGTAAACCTGCTGATCATTAGCAGGATCCCCATGGGCCATATCACAGATATTTGATATTCTCACCATGTCCTTCCACGCAACTCCCCCGTGGGTCGACGCACTCGCGCCAAGAAGCTGAAACCCCAGCTCCTGATAAAACGAAACAAGATTCTCATATGTCAGGATAGATATTCTTTCGACCGCTTGCATCTCTCGCATCTTCTCAATGTATCTGCTCATCAAGTATTTCCCAAGACCGAGCTTCTGATGCGAAGGGCACATAGCCAGCGAGTGCAGCGCCACAGTGTTTCCATTCGGCTGGTGTCCGACCTTGGCGCCGTCTTGCGGGTTGTCCCTCCAATTCGCTGGAAGTTGCATGTCCTGATCTGTTACAACGACGGAAAGAGATCTGGTGGACAACACGTGAGCTATCAGTCTCGCGTTTTGATGTGATGCATTTGTCGAAGCCGTAGCCGATTGAGGTACGTCCGCTGCCTCAGACGGAGCTGTCGACCTGCTGTCCAGGAAAAGCCCGTAACAGAGCTCAGGACAGGTTACCAGTCTGTACTCTATCTGTTCTATGTATCGCGGTCAATCACCTCGATCGACGATGATACATACGTGGGCCACGGTTTCAGCAGTTGAGCTCACCAGACCTTTTCACGGGAGGCGGCCTCGGCTGGTGGAAAGGTGGCAGATTCCACAACCAAGCAGGACTCAAGATCCGCGATGGAGAGACAGCGAATGTGCACTGACAAAGCCATGAGGTGAGTTCACTGTCCACTATGTACATAGCTCTTGCAGGTTGGGTCACGAGAATGTGATTCCCGCGTGACTCGTGGGAGAAGAGGAAAGAGTCTCGACGGGTATATTCGGATGAATGATACTCCGGAACCATATGTCAGCTGTGGTACGGAGTACGCAAAACTGAAGAAATCGTGCGGCGACGCGTAGCGGAGGCGCACATTTCGTGTTTGCCTCTTTATGCTCGAGTTTTCAGTGCACATGAATGATGAGGGTATGGTGTGGAGCCTTCCTGCCTACTCCTCTTCCCATTGGTCGGTATCCTTAGAAATTGAACTATCACGTGATCAATCTTTTTCACACATCACGTGAGCTGCCAGGTCTGGCCACGGGCCCACGGGGACTTCGCGAAGATGCCGCCCTGCTCTGCTCTTGCGGGCGGCGGAAATCGCCCGATCACGTTTTCTACTGTCGGGCGCGACCCAACAGCCACGCGTCCGAGCGGCGAGCAGAAAACTTTGATATAAACAACAAAGCCGACGCGTCGAACGTGATGGTTTCTTCTACTCCGCCCATCCCAACTCCGCCCATCCCAATCCCACTATCAATCAATCTGTCTTAACTGGCTATCACGCCAACATGAACTATCCGCAAGCTGAAGTTGTGGAGGCAGCAACGGATGAGATTACAGAGGAGAATCCGGCCCTCGACTCGGCTTCTGTGCCTCCTACATGTCGCTCCGGGAGACAGGCCGAGCGCCGTCATCCAACACAGGACCCCGAGCAACCTGCTCCGCCGCATCCCGAACATCTCGACGAGCAGGATGCCGATGACCAGGGCCCCGCCCATCCCGGTTCGGCTTCTGTGCCTTCTACATGTTGCTCCGGGTGCAGGAGGACGCTTCCCATGTCCGATTTCTCTACACAAAACAACAAAATACTCCGCAGTGGTACAACATTATCCTGGCCGACTTGCGGCCTCGGGGAACGTCGATTTCCATTTTTCGCCTGGCGTTATGTTAGTGTGTTAGTGGGAGGGTTTGAACCGCCGTCAAGTCGCAGACGTACCTTGCATCGCACGCAATTGCGGAGTATTTTGTTGTTTTGTGTAGAGAAATCGGACATGGGGCCGTCCTCCTGCACCCGGAGCAACATGTAGAAGGCACAGAAGTCGAACCGGGATGGGCGGAGCCCTGGTCATCGGCATCCTGCTCGTCGAGATGTTCGGGGTGCGGTGGAGCAGGTTGCTCGGGGTCCTGTGTCGGATGACGGCGCTTGGCGTATCTCGCCTAAGGGTACATTAGTAGGAGGAGCTCGAAAACGCGGTTCAGCAACGAAAGTACCTTGCTGCTGTCCGGATAGGAATTTTATGCTGTCCGAGTATGAATGCTCTTTTAGAATCCAGGCTTCCTCAATGGCAACGCAACGTAAGCCGATCGCAGAGTAGTTTCAAGTCTTGACCTTGTCCCTGACTCCCTATTATACGAGATCACTTGTTCTTTTTTTATTTACCCACCGCAGGCACTCACTTCTTGCCCATCTTTTCTAAATAAGCATCTATATCATCATCCGCTCGTAACATCTCCGCCTTATCCTTGACCTGCTGCTCCATATCCAGCTGGTAGTCCTTCATCTTCTGCAGCAACTCGGGCATGAAAGCGCCCAGGAATCGAATAGCCAGCAAGGCAGCGTTGGTCGAGTTATTGATCGCCACCGTAGCAGTGGGCACACCTCGCTAGACAAAAAGAGTTGGTCAGCTGTCGTCGATGCATATTGTGGATAATACTTTTCGAGGGGG